>JAYDZE010416461.1:0-35311 GCA_034509125.1 Monilaria moniliformis | reverse complement strand
GTATGTGTCGTGTGTGTTTGTTATGTGTGTTGTGTGTCTGTGCAGTGTGTGTATTGTGTGTGCGATGTTGTCGTGTGGGATGTGTGTTTGTTGTGTGTGTAATTTTGTGTGTTGTGTGTGCTGCGTGTGTTTTTGTGTGTGCAATTTATGTATTTGCGTGCAGTGTGTGTATTGCGTACAATATGTGTGTTTGTGTGTGCGATTTTGTCGTGTGTTGTGTGTTTGTTGTGTGTGTGTAGTGTGTGAAATGTGTGCGCAAGCGCGGCGTGTATTGGTGTCGTGTGTGTAGTGTGTGTATTGTGCAATGTGTGTGTGCGCGCAATATGTATATTGGTGTCGTGTGTGTGTAGTGTGTGTATTATGTGATGTGTGTGAAGTATGTGTATTGTGTGTAGTGTGTGTTGTGTGTAGTGTGTAGTGTGTGTAGTGTGTGTTGTGTGTGTAGTGTGTATGTTCGAGAGATACTTAATTTTATATATATTTGGATTTCCAAATCTTTACTTTAACTACAGAATTTAAATTGCGGAATTGGGTGGATTTGGAATTGGAATTGGAATTCAATTTCAAATCCAAATATTTTTATAGTACCAAATAATGGATTTGGAATCCAAAGCTCCAATTCCGTAATACCAAATGGACCCTAAGGGATTTCCAACAATAGATAGATCATGAAGCAGTTTTTTCAATCTTCATCTCATTCGAGATGTTTTTTTTTTTACAATCAACTTTATGTTCTAAAATTGAGCTAAGATCTTGTAAAAAAATTCAATTACTTTTTGAATTTTTTACGTCTATTTACATTAATGCTGTGTGATTTGTGTATTTGCATTAAGATTGTGTGATTGCATTACTGGAATAAGTGAGCTTTGTGTATTTGCAGGCTATGTGATTGCTGCATATTATTAAACTTATAAATAAAGTTTATCCCTGTTGCTTACTCCATTCTCTTAATGAACCGAATGAAAGCATGCTTTGTGTGGTCTTGTATGTTGTTTGCTAGTCTTTTTGATATCATAACATTTAAAAATCATCATGTTTGTTTCGTCGTGGCCCCCTCTTCTCTTGGTTGTTCGGTTAGAGTCTGACCAATAAAGGTATTACCGTTGAATTTTTTGTTCATTTGATGTTCAAGTTCTTCTCCACCGGCGCTTCTTCTTCTTCAATTAATACTTGTATATCTCCTGCAAAATCGAAGCCAAAAGACTCGATTTGCATTCCTTTTCTGATATGGAAGCTAGTCAGAAATTTTCTAATATTTTTTGAAAGCTAGTCCATAAACTTCGTCTAGAAATATTTTTCTTTTCTTCATATAAAGAGTGTTGAATCATATGAAAATGACATATATCTTGGTAGTGGGATAATATGTCATATTAGTCGAATATGCATGTAAATTAACTAGAGAAATGTTTGTCTTTCTTCTCTGCACATTTTCCTTTTGGTATTGGTATGGCCATAGGTTGGTAGAGGCTGGGTGATTCCTTGCTTGTTCGGTTCCAAACATTCTGCTTGTAGCTCGCTGCTTTGACGGCTTGAGCATTTGCTCATCTTTATCAAAAAAAAAAAACAAAAAAAGTGAATAGGTGAAAATGTAGGTGTATGAATAGGTGCATATGTATATACTTTCTCGAAACAAATTGCACATCACATATCATCTTTTATATTGAATGCAGTTGATGTAATTAAAAATTTGGCTTCCAAAAGTATGGACGAGAATGTGTAGAGAAAGAAGATGAACAAAGTTGTGCTGGCCTACAATGCACGCTTGGAAACCTGTCTCCAATGTTGGCCTACAGTGGAGACTTGAAGAAATTGTTCAGTTTTATAAAGCTCCAAATCTTAGAGCCTATGCCAAGTTCTTTGCACAACAGACGATACACAAAGACTACAATGGCTTCTTCGGAAAGACTCAAAAAGAAAAAGAAAAAAAGAAGCTACAATAGCTTCTTTGGGAAGACTTGAAATAGAGAAAAGAAAGACAAACATTGTAGCTCTGTCAGGGGAGTTTCGGCAGGTGTCACTATGTACTCCAATTCTTGTCTTAAAATTTTATGACATGTATCAACTTTTTTAATATAAGCTTGGAATGAATTTATAATGTTTCCCGCAAAATAGCATTCCTCTAATTTTTCAGAAAATTGCCCCATTTATATATCTAATTGATACTATTATACTGCAAACCATGTTTACGTGCGTTTTAGTGATTCGGAAAAGAAAATGCATTAGGTTATTCTAAATCAAGTTATTTGTATATGCATAATGGTGTAATTTTTAGCTGGTAGATGTAAATATGATAATGAAATACTTTATATAAATAATATAATAATACGTAGTCAGCTTAGTAATATATTTATATTCTAATCTAGCATTCCATATATATTGAGATAAGTTATGTATAGGCTGGGGCAGGCGCAATAATTTATTTTGGTATGAGATATATATTTGAATTCGAAATTTTGAGATAATTATTTTCATATGTTTCGTTGTAATGATAAGGGTATTTGCACAATAATTTACACAAAATAACAAAAATCCGACAATATTATACGAATAAAAATAATATTTTTTTTTTTGTTTGGTAGGAGTTTAAGCCCTTTTTTGTATATATGTGTGTCCGCCATTGTGTATAGACTAATTAGGGTAGTAAAAAAGAGTGTTTATTTATTATTTGATCGCCATTTTATTAGTTGATTAGCCAATACAATTTACAAAATGAGAAAGAAAACGTGAATAACATTATTAAACCATATTATCGCACCAACCCAAAATTCTACATGTTAAATCTACTTATACGAATCACTCATGTAATTATAAGTTTCTCAATTAAAGGAGAATAACATGTATTAGTTATAAAAGAAAATCAACATATCCAGTTTTTAAAAATCAAATAGGGAGGTCTTACTTCCACATCACTACCCTATCCACACTCTTTAGTCATATAGCAAAGAGATAATCTAAGTTTTTTTTAGAGGAGACTAATTATAGCGTTATTCTATGCTATTCCTAATAAGTTTTGTTAAAAAGCTATATGTACTATTTAAAGACATACTTTGGAACACACATTTATGTCTCTAATTTTCAACATATTTCATTAAATGTTCACAAATTTCGTTTTTCATTAAATGTTTCAAACTTTCAACGTTTTTCATCAAAAGTCCCACCATGTAAAATTCGATGATGAAAAATTGATTCATCTCATCAGAGTTTGAGATGAAATTTTTTTCACCTTTAGTACATGAAACGATGTTGTTTTAGCAAAAAATAAGAATGATAATAGTGTTTTGTGTTCCCAACTTTTAACATATTTCATAAAATATCATCAACGTTCAGTGTATTCCAACAAATGTCTCAAACTTTCGAGAAAAAATGAAAGTTATAGACATTTTTTAAAATACTCTAAAAATTGAGGATACTAAACACTATTATTAACTCTTTATTTTTTGATAAAACGATGTCATTTTAGATTCCGGCAAGATAAATCAGCTTTATGTGATAAATTTTGTATAGTAAAACATTTTATTAAAAAAATCTCAGAACTGAAAATGATTGATGAAAAATAAAAATTAGAAACATTTTCTAAAATATGCTGAAAGTTAGAAATATAAAACAATATTACCCTTGCCGATAGAAAAATTATACATATATTAACTCCTAAGCTAAAAGTGCAAATCATGAAATGCCTGGTGTGATGGAAATTAATGATTTCTCTTAAAACGATATGTACTATGTAATTTTACATTATAAACTATTATAATTAAATACATGAAATATCGTAAAACTAAAGAAATATTTTATAAATTAATTTTAAGCACCGAAAAATTAAGGGGGCTCGGTTCGTTCGGAACTGATCTTGGGAACATTTTGTATTAAATTTGTGTTTGTCCGTGCATTAATTATAATTATCTACAATAATTCATGACACTTTATTAAAATATTAATGATTTAGGATTTAAAGCTTATTATAAATTTAGATGTGGGCAGGCAGGTTTTATTGACCTTGTGTAGGCCCCACAACGTCACCCACTGTTAAAATGGTGGACCCCGCAGTGCATGGCATAGCTCAAAATTTAAATTGCAGGTTTAGGTCAAATTATGCTGCTGTCCCCAATTCACATCATCGAGCTTCCTCCTTTATTTTGAAAATTATAATACTAATATTTTTCCATAACAAAGAAAAAATTAATAATAAACAGTACCAAAAAGTGTAAACAGTCGCTGAGAATCAAACAATTGTTCCATACAAACTTGATTAGTTTAATTATCCCAAAGTGGGGAGCAGCGTCTAAACAAACTAAACTGCTCCTCAGCTCACGTATATATATGTTCGGATGTTAAAAATAGTCCGAGTTCATAAGTTAGTGACAAATTATAAAATATATATTTATTAATAATTAACAAAAATTGTTAATAATACTTATAATTTAAAACAATTTAATATGACTTCTATTATAAGATAATTATGATTTATGAACAGACTTTGAAAAATAAATAAATGAAATAAATATAATATAATGACATCGAATAGTATATTCAATGTATATATTATATCTCAAAGTGAAGTTCGAATTCCAGCTCGAGCTTAAGCTCGCTAAAATTTTCAGGAGTTGAACTCGAGCCTATTCGTAAGTGACCCCTGGAGCTGCGCTACTACAAAACTGACCGTTGCAAAAGATTCAAACTTCAATCCCAGCCCCACCATCCCCATTAAAATCCCTATTCCATTTCTTAACGTCTCCTTTTTTTCCGTTGCTAAAAACAAGATTTTTGAAAATCACTTTGTTTTTATTCCCCTTTTTTTCTTTTAAATTGTTAGCATTTGATTGACTTCAAAAACCCCATTTTTGTTTATTCAAGAAAACATTTTGAATTTTGAAATGCGTCATAGGATTTCAAAAAAGAAAGCATGAGCTGACCGAAAAAACAGAGCTTCTTGAAGTAGTAAACAGTAGACAGAGAGAAACTTGGTCTCTTCATTTTTGTATCGTGATTTCACATTGTAAGTTCGTTATATAATTCACCTTTGCATGCTTAGTGATTTGGTAGGATCTTTCTAAACCCTAGTATGTCGGTATTTATGGTGATTCTTGAGTTGCATTTGTCTCAGATTTTGCTGTAATTCCTTAGCACTTAAGAGAACATTTTGGAAAATGGGTTCTTGGGTTTAGCAATTAGCTGCTAATTAAAGCTGAAAACTGCTGACTTTTTGCTCGACTGTTTGAACGGTGAACTGGGATTCAAATATCCTAATCTGGGTGTAATTCAGAAAAATAAAAGAAAGAAATTCCTTTCAGTCTTGGTAAGTAGCCCAATTCTTGTTTTCTTGAATATCTTCACTGGTTGTTGTCTGTGCTCGTGCTCATGCTCATGCTGTTAGGAAGAGTGTGTGTATGTGTGTGTTACGGGTTTGTTGGGGTGGGGGCGTGTCTGACAAAGTGAAAAAAATGACTTTGTTTTTAAGATAAGTTGTATTGTTTCTCTAAGTTTTGAGCTCCTCACTATGTGTTTTTATGTTAATTTCTATGATTGTAACATCAGTTTTTGCATTGGTTACTTTATGTTGTTTGTGATTGCAGAGGTATCTATTCATTAATCTTGAATTTGGTATATTGTGAATAGGAGGAGAAGTAGTTCTCACGCCAATGACAAAGCAGAAGCTTCATTCTGATTCAGTTGTGGGGCTGAGGTACCGTGGCAATAGCCTCGGGCTACCCTCTGTCTCCAAGTTTCGCAGTGGACATATGCCCTCTGGGATGAATGTTAGCCGTGTGATCGAGAGCCTCTCGCATTCAGACATGGACACCTCTGATTCCGAGGATGAGGGCTATGATGTCCGCCACTCCCTTGAGGCGTCGCCTCAGGATGATAGAGTGGCCAATGGTGATGCAAGACACAGTGCTTTTGCGAATGCACCGGGGAATTATTATGACAGAGTGGTGGTAGGGGGGGGTGGTGGTGGGCACCGTGGTTCTGCTTATGATGAGTCATCTGAATCTGTCACTAGCTCGGAAGTGAACTCGACACCGGCCACCAGCAGCAACAACGGCGTCTCAGTGGAGAAACGATACATTGCAGGGGCTAATCTGTCTAGAACCAGTGTGCAGCCAAATAAGCAAACCTTGAGACAGGTTTGTGGAATCTTGTTTGGTGTTTCAAGTTTATTTGGAAAGATATTTTAGTGATCATTCTGCTTTATTTTGGAAAACATCATCATTATTTCACCTGGGATTATTAGTTGTATATGAATATTTTTACTATGTGTTTCTTTTAGGATTTGCACAATGTGAGGGAGCAGGATATGTTCTCTGATGATGATACTCCAAGTGCACCCCCGCTAGCTGGGTCATTTCAGCATCAAAATCGAGTTTGTGAAAACCTTCCGGCTGTTAGAGCTGATGCTAACCCTCGCACAGGAACATCTGCAGTCGAGATTGAACCAGACAAGTACAAGAGCACAATGCCGGGTGCTGCAGAAGCCGAAACTTCTGAAGTATCTGCCAGGTAAATCTTTATGCCATTCACATTTCCATACGAGGGTATAACATAATAAACTTTCAAAATTAGAACTAAAAGAGGAATATGTAGCAGGAATGCTGCTGTATCTTCTCATCCTTTGGGCGGTCGATATCCTACATTTCATGCAAGGTAATCTTGCTACTAGATATACTAATAGACACGTCCGGATTTATGTGCATGATAAACATGGAAATCTTTAGTTTACAGTTCCCGTTTGGCTTCTTTTTCATGGAAGCAGATCTTCTAATCCTTGTTATATCATCTAAATCGGATGCAGTGGCCTAGGCAACTGGTATGCTGTTTTATCCTATGATGCATCCGTCCGACTATGTCTTCACTCCTGGGCAAGGGGCTGTATGGAAGCTCCTCCCTTTTTGGAAAACGAATGTGCTCTGCTGAGGGATGCATTTGGGTAAGATAATCTCCGGATTTTGTTGCTAAATTTCTGCTGCATACGGTCATGTTAGCTTCCAAAGCGTATCTTGGTTTCTTTTGAACAAAAGTATGATAGTGAAAAGGGTGTATCCGGCATTACTTTAACTTTCCTTGTTGAATTTGTAGGTTGAGAAATGTGTTGTTACAATCGGAGGAAGAGCTGATGAGGAAAGATCCTGCCGAACTTGTGGGTGAAGGCGCTTTTGTGAAGACTAAGAAAACGATTGGGAAGATTAAAGTTCAAGGTCTATATGTGATTCTTGTAGGAAAATTGTTTTCAACTTTAGCTTGTGCATGGCGTGTAGTGTAACTGTACAAACCATTTCTATTTTCTTGCAGTTCGTAAAGTGAAAATGGGGATGGAGCAACCCGGTGGTTGCACGTTTACAGCTTTAAAGTCATCATCCATGGTGAAGCTGGAATCTTTTCAGCAAAGGTTATCAAATGTCAAATCAATTGTGTCATCGGAGACAAAGGCACTACGGGCACAAAATATAACCCCGGTTATCACTGTAAACGGCTCTTTATTGCAAAAAAGCGTTGCACACGTAATTGTTGGGACTCGTAGGTACTTGAAAGAAGTACCCAAGCTCATTAAAATTGGCTTTAATGCTTGGCGTAGAAGTGCATCAACTTATGAACTCGTACAAGGTATGCAGGTGTCTTACATTCGTATATAAATTAGGGAGCATTGTTTCTGAATCAATCTAACTTTTACTCGAATCGTAAATCTTGTTTCTAATCGCAGAATCATATTCATGTTTGTTGAGATTGAAAAGTTTGCCCGAAGAGGATGCATTGAGAATGCAACCGGGTTCTGGTGAAGCTCGTGTCTTGTATGTTTCATTCCTAACTGTCCTTAAATTTCTTCAGTATGGCAGTTCATGGGTAAGTAAATTTTACTGCTCTTCATCTACAGCTTGCCAGATGGGTTTGGAGATGATCTGATAATAGAAGTCCAAGATTCAAAGGGAAAGTATTGTGGGCATGCTCTTGTTCAGGTGGCTGACATTGCTGATGAATCGGTAATGTATCTTGACCCCGTGTTTGATTTTTAATGTTGCTGAAACAGATCTGTTTGTGTGTATGAAGTGGTCGAGCTTTGCTGCAGGGGGAGAAGCTTCGTCAGTGTGTTATATCTCGGGAACCAGAGCACGAACAAGTTGGGAAAATACAGTTATACATCAACTATTCAACCACCGCCGATGAAAATAGCTACAAGGTATATGAAGATGTTTTAGGTTTTCGCCTATTTTGTACCAAATCAGGTTTCCCTTGTTTGCTGAGAGTTGTGGTATGTCCAGTGCACATCGGTGGCAGAGACTATTGCTTATGACTGTGTTTTGGAGACTGCCATGAAAGTCCAACAGTTTCAGCAAAGAAACTTGTTGCTGCACGGTTCGTGGAAATGGTTGGTGGATGAATTTGCATCTTATTTTGGCGTTTCAGATGCATACACGAAGCTCAGGTATCATAATCGTGCTTTGCTGGTTACCTGGAACTATCTTTATGTTTTCACGATTGTTCCTCTTATTTATTCTTGCTTTTGTATCATTTAAGATACCTTTCATATGTTATGGATGTCGCCACACCAACAGCAGATTGTCTCGACTTGGTGCACGACTTGTTGCTTCCTGTGGTAATCAAAGGCAAAAGTAAGCACACATTGAGTCACCAAGAGGTAGGTCGTTGCATTGCAAGTGTTTTTTTTTTATTTGCTTGTTCTAGTATCTAGTCGAATGTCTTGACTGTATTAGTGATCAGGTCCGTCTTTTGGGAGAAGTGTCAGATCAAATCGAGCAGATACTCACTTTGGTCTTCGAGAATTACAAGTCACTCGATGAATCATTGCCGTCAGGTATTAAAGATGTGTTCGGACCTGCTACAGGTGTGGCCGCACCTGCACTTGCTCCAGCTTTGAAGCTTTACAAAATGCTGCACGACATTCTTTCACCTGAGGTGCAGTTGAAGTTGTGCAGATATTTCCAGGTGAGAAGGCACCTGAGCTCAAACTGTCGTTTCTTAATCTTTTCCTTTCGACTAATAACTGTGACGTTTCTCTGCAGAATGCTACGAGAAAAAGATCGAGGAGGCACCTGTCGGAAACTGATGAATTCGTTTCCAGCAATAATGAAAACATTCTATTGGACCCCATGGCCATCTCCACGTTTTATAAGAAAATGAAAACACTTTGCTTGAATATCCGCAATGAGATTCTGACTGACATAGAAATCCATAAGCAGGATCTTCTTCCTAGGTAAGAATTAGAGGCTAAATGTTTCTGATTTTGTGTTTCTTCAAACTAGTACCATATATTTTTGTGTACCTCTCAAATCCTACGCTCACTGGTTTTGACGTTCTCAACAGTTTTATAGACCTTCCAAACCTTTCATCATCGATATATAGCACAGAACTCTACAGCAGATTAAAAGAGTTCCTTGTTTCTTGCCCTCCTTCTGGTCCTTCGCCTCCGGTTGCAGAACTTGTCGTGGCTACTGCTGATTTTCAAAGGGATCTCTCTTTGTGGAATATTAGGTAATCGATCGTTGGCAGTTGAGTATGTTGCTTACTGTGAGAGTTTCGATATCAATTTTACGATGACTTTTTTGCAGTTATATCAAAGGAGGGGTTGATGCTAAAGAGCTGTTTCATCTGTATATAACCATTTGGATCCAAGATAAACGTCTTGCCTTACTCGAATTATGCAAACTCGACAGGGTAAAATTCTTTATGTTTATTTGATGATTGACTTAATTTCTGTTTAGTATTACAAATTTGTGCTTTGATTATGAATCTTGAAATCTCTCTAATTTGATCTTAACTATAACTGATGTAATAATGCAGGCAAAGTCGGCCTCCTTTTCGACAACTCCATTCATTGATGATATCTATGGCCGGCTAAAGGAGACACTTACCGAATATGATGTGATTATCAGTCGCTGGCCGGAATATACCTTTGCTTTGGAAACTGTATAGAGACCATCCCTAACTTTTTCTTAGGATTACTACTCAATTTTTCTTTCTTCACTTATGTTCGATTTTGTGCTTTGAATAGGCCATAGCGGATGTTGAGAAGGCGGTGGTTGAGAGCTTGGAAAAGCAGTACGCTGACATCCTATCTCCATTGAAAGAAAACACGATTAATAAGAGATTTGGTCTCAGATATGTCCAGAAATTCGCAAAGGGAAACTCACCTCCTTATATCGTTACTGCTGAGGTACAGTGAGCTTCGCTTTTGTTAGTCAGTGATCTCTAGTTTTTTCATTTTCGTACCTCGTTCCAAAGAAGACTAACACGTCGTCTCTCAGTTGGGCGTCCTTCTGAACTCGATGAAAAGGATGCTGGACAGTCTGCGTCCGCAGATAGAAGCGCAGTTGAAGCAGTGGGGCTCGTGCATGCCTGAAACCAGGAATATGGTCCCCGGAGAGAAACTCAGCGAGATTACAGTGATGATAAGGTCCAAATTCAGAGCTTATGCGCAAGCTGTTGTAGATAAACTCGTTGAAAATGTGAGTGTTTTCGATAAACTTGAAATGTCATCTCATTTATGAACTACATAACTTACTAAATTGCAGTAGTGAATGCATTTCATGACTTGATTCACATGTTTTCTTGGTGAACAGACGAAGCTGCACAATGTGACAAAGCTGAAGAAAATAATTCAAGACGCCAAGGAGAATGTGATAGAGTCCGATTTGAGGCAAAGGATGCAGCCTTTGAAGGAGCTGCTGACCAACACAATTAATCAGTTGCACACTGTGCTTGAAACTCAAGTGTTTGTGATGGTCTGTCGTGGTTTCTGGGATCGAATGGGCCAGGTCGAACTTTCTGTCAGATCAGACTATCAAATTATAGCTTTATTGATTTCACAATCTAACAGGAATCTTGAATGCAGGACGTCTTGAAGTTTCTAGAAGGCAGGAAAGAGAACAGGTCGTGGTACAAAGCCTCGAGAGTTGCAGTAAATGTATGGTGTTCAAGATACCGAACACTTGTTTCTTTTGAATGCTCCGAGCATTTTATTGACTCTTTTTCTTGTTTCCGTTTTGAAAATTTCAGGTTCTAGATGACGCGTTTGCATCACAGATGCAGCAGCTGATGGGAAATGCACTGCAGGAAAAGGACTTGGAGCCCCCACGATGCATTCTTGAAGTGCGATCAATGCTCTGCAAAGATGTGACGAACAACAAGAGAGGCAACTACTACTATTAGAGACGAGGGACTTGAATGCAACTGGATTAGCTCGTTGCTACACTTTTGGCCTCAAGAAACCTAGGCGGAAAACTGAGATGTATACGATGATGGAACGGCCTTCTCCCACGCAGACATAGTTTAGCAGAGAGCAGAACTTGGTTTGAGGGAAATGAATGTTCAAATGTTGAGAGGAAAAAGCGAAACACCATTCATGCAGGAAGGCCAATATCTCATGGCTTCTTGCTTATAGGAACGTCAAATAGTTGGGAGTTATTGGATAACTTGTGTTTCTTTTTGTATGATAATCAATCATTTTGATAATGCCTTTTCTTGATCAATAATAAATCAAGTTGAATTTGACGTAGTTTCCTATATGATGTATGTTCTTGACCTTGAGTGTCTCCACTCTCGACCCTATTATGGAAATTTAACATTATGCTACATATTTACAGTAGCAATCCACATGTTTTGCAACTCTAGTGAGCACTGTTTGGTTAATCGATCATGGTACATACAAAAAAAAAAAACATTCTATTTTTTTCGGCTCGATTAACCACTAAAACATGAAGAATAAAAACCCAAAATAATATATTGGTTAACCATTGGTCCAGTTGACTGGTTATCCCAGGATTAACCATAACTAAAAAAATTACAATATTTTATACTTACAAAAATATAATTTAGAAAATACAAATAATAATTTTGAAAATGAAATGATGAATTTTTTTAATTTCATATAAATGATCTCAAACGGTACTCTTCTAATCCTCTAAAACTAACAATCAAGTCATCTTTAATTGGTTATTAATCTGTTGCTAATGATCAGTACCCAAAAGTGGAGTGATCTTCTACAAAAATAAACAAATAAAAATTTGTTATCAAATGATATATATAAGTATAATTATAAACACTAAGTGGAAACAAATTTACATAAGTCCATCAAAAATTCTGTTTAATATATGATCATAATTCTTATCATTACTTATGCAATGTCTGTACAAGTGATTTACAGTTATTATAATTTAAATTGAATGATAGAAAAAATCAAAGAATTGTGACACCACTTTTTGTTGATCGTCATCACCATGGATCACTAACTAATTTCACAAATCTTTGAATAATTTGCGAACTTGTTCCAAAGTAACAAACAGAACTACGGTGAAAGGCCCCTGCCTTGAAATCGTGGGAATGAAGCCTTTGTAGAGCGCCATAGGCCCCTCCGCCTTAATCATCTTCACCGCGCAGTCCACCGCGCCGCTGTACGGCGCCGCCTTCCCCGCCTCCACCTTCATGTTCATCACCCGCGTCTTCACCACATCCACCGGATTCGACGCCACCGCCGCCACAAACCCCGCCGCGAAGCTCGCCGTCACGTGCGTCCCGAGCCCATCCCTCATCAAATTCTTCTCCAAAATCATCTCCTTGAATTGATCATACGACGCCAGCTGCGACGCCGTCACCACCATGGCGCGATTCACCGTAAGCGATGATCCGCGCCACAGGCTACCAATCCCCTCGTTCTTGCTCATCTGCGAAATGGCGTGCTCATCTGCGAAATGGCGTCCACCACGCTCTTGTAGTTGCGCCGCTCCGATAGAGGGAGGCGGCCGTCGGCCTGCATCTGGACCATCGCCACGTCGGCAGGATTCCCCACGGCTGCGCCGACGCCTCCGGCGATTAGCCCCGCCGCGATTTTTCTCGTGAGGGGAAGGCTGTTGGTGTCGGGATCGGTCCACTTGTTCTTGAGGATTTGGTAGAGCCCCATTCTGGTGGTGGAGTAGAGAGTCTGGCGGAGGACGGTGGCGGAGACGCCGGAGAAGAGCCCCGCGGCGCCGTCGTGCTGGATGATACTGAGTCCGACGGAGATGGGGCCCACGCGGGGCGGAGGAGGCATGTGGACGGCATGAGAAGCGGCGGCGGATTGGAAAGAGAGGGCGGGGCGCAGAGATTGGACGGCGACGGGCTCTCCCTGAAGCTGCATCCTGACCTTGATCAGATCAAGAGGGTGGGTGCTGCAGCCAGCCACGATTGAAGCAACGCCGCCTTCTGCAAATCCCTTGAAACCCATGTTTTACTTGTTTTTTTTTTCTTTCTAAAATTGGAAAGAGAGATAATGAAGAAGAGAATTTAGTTAGAAAATCTCAATAGTAAAAAACTATGTTTCAAAGTGAGAACTTAGGCATTAGAGAATGCAGTGAGGAGAATATGAGTGATATGAATTAGTGTGGGAAAGACTCATATACACGAAATAAGAGAGAGAGAGAGAGAGAGAGAGAGAGAGAGAGAGAGAGAGACCGAGTATAACGCGGCCTCTTTCGTGAACGTTTCCAACTTTGTATGCAGCCCTTTGACTTTTTATTTAAATGCTAATTGGCAAGTCTGCACTTTCTTGACCTGTTCTGGAAATGGAATTATTTCGACTCCATTTTTTATTTTCTTCAAATTTTGCGCATGAATATTATTATGGATCTAATCATTCTATTTATCATCAATATTTAGTTTAAAATATGATTTCATAACCTTTAGGGAACACTGCAATTTCGTTATATTCAATCAATCTTATGTATCCCCTCATCATATATCTACATAGCTCGTATTATGTTAATTAGTTGGTTGAAAAACATTTGATAAATATTAAAACTTCGAATCTGTATGTATATATCAAGAGACAGAGCCGAAGCCTGAAGGTGGGTAAACAACAATGAATATTATATTATAAATGTATATAAATTGAAGGAGACAATTGGGTGGATGTTTATTATTATACATACTAGTCCAAGAGTCATATCTATACATATGATTTCTGTCTGCCCTCATACATTGTAAAGAATCATTATATATTACTATATTCTGAGGTCATTTAATAATGGACACTAGAATTCATAATATTGGTACTTTTTATTATTTTAATTCTTCTTCTTCTTTATTATATAAATCGGGACTGACAATTTTTGACACAATGCGAAAATATGATACGAACAAACACAAAATTAATGAATTAGTGTCACTTTTTATCGGGTTCGATTCCATTCAATAAGGATACGATAATTTCGGGTCAGATTCGGATCGGGTTCATTAATAATTAATATTAATATTTTATTTTTTTATTATTTATTTTTAAATTTATTATTATTTTAATTAGGGTTAAGTTTTTAAATTTTTGTTACTTTGGTTAAGGTTACGTAGTGTCATATCGTGTTATTGTACTGTTGTGTTGGGTTCGTGTCGTCATCGTGTAACTAACAGGTTTGTGTCATGTGCAGGTCGTGTTCGGATTAGAATGTAGCAGGTCAGGTTCGTGTTTTGGTTGACGATTTTCTTAACAAATCATGTTCGAATTTGACCTTATTGGGTTACGTCGTTATCCGATTGATCTGATAACGACCCAACCCGCACGATTTGTCAATCCTAATATAAATATCCCTGAATTGTTAAAAGTCCACATTATTTTCAAGGATCGATGTCATTTTTTTATTTACTTTATTTCGACAAATTGACAGTAATTAAGAAGCTCAATTCGCAATACTTTCGTCCAAGTTTTTCATGACAGTGAAAGTCCAAAACATCGCTTGACTCGGACGGAAGGGCAATATACTAGTCAATTGGCTTCACCACGGCTGTTTTGACGAGAAACACCGGTGTTCGGTATTCAACATTTTTTTACAATGACTTTTTTTTTTTTTTTGTCATGTTCATAGGAAAACCAACTTAGGGCTCATAGTCTTGCTAATAATAATAAGGAAGTCAAACTATATCCATCATGGCTCCTAAATATTGTTCATTTAGTTTATGGTTTGAAAGTTGATTTGTCAAACTTTTATAAAATTATAATATAATCCAAAATAGAGAATGCAACATATATGATGAACAGTTGTAAAAATAGCATGCTCATTATAAAATGCAAAAAATGTCTTAATTTTACATGAAAATTGTAAAAATGACTGAATATAAAAATAAAACTTGGAACCTTTCATGAAATTTTCAAAACTTGTGGCTTTACTCTTTTGTGAAAAATCACAGAATCATTTTTTGTAGTATTGAACACTACTTTAAATTATTAAAATTAAAAAGATGATTTTCATTTTTAGGTAGAATAAATAATTTTTACATAATACACGTTAGCTTCGAGCCTTCAACTTCATAATTGAGTCCAATATTATAAGTCCACCTATTTTTGCAATTCTCATGAAGTGTCGTTTTTTTTTTTTTTGTTAAATGTCGGAATGAAATAACATTATTTGTAAATGAATCCTTTATAGATATTATAATTCAAATTCAATGATATAAAAGAATCAAAAAATCGTGACACCACTTTTTGTTCATCGTCATCATCATCGATCACTAACTAATTTCACAAATCTTTGAATAATTTGCGAACTTGTTCCAACGTAACAAACAGAACTACGGTGAAAGGCCCCTGCCGCGAAATTGTGGGAATGAAGCCTTTGTAAAGCGCCATAGGCCCCTCCGCCTTAATCATCTTCACCGCGCAGTCCACCGCGCCGCTGTACGGCGCCGCTTTCCCCGCCTCCACCTTCATGTTCATCACCCGCGTCTTCACCACATCCACCGGATTCGACGCCACCGCCGCCACAAACCCCGCCGCGAAGCTCGCCGTCACGTGCGTCCCGAGCCCATCCCTCATCAAATTCTTCTCCAAAATCATCTCCTTGAATTGATCATACGACGCCAGCTGCGACGCCGTCACCACCATGGCGCGATTCACCGTAAGCGATGATCCGCGCCACAGGCTACCAATCCCCTCGTTCTTGCTCATCTGCGAAATGGCGTCCACCACGCTCTTGTAGTTGCGCCGCTGCGATAGAGGGAGGCGTCCGTCGGCCTGCATCCGGACCATCGCCACGTCGGCCGGGTTCCCCACAGCGGCTCCGACGCCTCCGGCAATTAGCCCCGCCGCGATTTTTCTCGGGAGGGGGAGGCTGTTGGTTTCGGCATCGGTCCATTTGGTCTTGAGGATTTCGTATAACCCCATTCTGGTGGTGGAATAGAGAGTCTGGCGGAGGACGGTGGCGGACACGCCGGAGAAGAGCCCAGCGGCGCCGTCGTGCTGGATGATACTGAGTCCGACTGAAATGGGTCCCACGCGGGGCGGAGGAGGCATGTGGACGGCGTGAGAAGCGGCGGCGGTTGGGAAAGCGAGGGCGGGGCGGAGAGATTGAACGGCGGTGGGCTCTCCTTGAAGCTGCATCCTGACCTTGATCAGATCAAGAGGGTGGGTGCTGCAGCCGGCCACGATGGAAGCGACGCCGCCTTCTGCAAATCCCTTCAAACCCATGTTCTAATCCTTTGAGAATTGAAGAAAAAATGAATCTTCTTTGGATTTGAAGAATCGGAACTATGTTGGAAGCTGAAAAAGTTGAGAAGTGTAAGGAAATTAGTGAGTGATGAAGTAAGTTTTAATCGGCATCGGTATATATAGACTAGAGAAGAGAGAGAGAGAGGGAAAATGGGAGGAAGAAGATTGAGGTCGCTGTTAGCCTGTTAACAGCCAATTTGTGTTGACCAAACTTTTACGCGGCCAATGCCAATTTGCGGAACTTTTCGTTTCTGAGAAGGTGAGGGGCAAGCTTAATTGACTTTTGAATTACTCGATCCATTATTAAATTTCTTTTATTATTGCATGTGAATAAGAATCTTCTCATTATTAGAATTCGATACATTGAATTGAATTGTTATGGGATTTACAGATTGAGGTCGTTCAAATTTTTATTTAGAATTTTATGTCAAGATTCTGGTGGAAATGGTCCCTATGATATTAAAATGCAAACACCAATATACTTGAGCTAGAAACAATAACGATAAAGCGCATCTTAATTGGTAAGACACTTCCCTTTCAATTAATAGATTGTGAGTTCGAGTTATCAAATAGATAAATGATGAACCATTATTGATTTTTAAATAAAAGAAGTTAGGAACAATCTTCAAATACATTTGTTAATGTGTAAATTAATTTAAATAGATAGATGGTAGATAACAAAAGCAAAAGAGTTATGTCATAACGAATGGATCATACTATGAGGCTATTGATCATATAATAATTTAAGAAAAGTAGGGTGGATAGAAATGTCAAATATTTCTTAATCAATCACTCAACCTCTTTACTATACATTTTTAATTGACTCACTATATTGCGTAATGCAACCTATTTTATATGTTATTGTTAAAAACATAGAACTGAAGCATCCTTTTCCTATAGTCCAAAAGGCCAATTACCAGTCAACTTTTAAACAAATAGTTAAAGTCAAGTATTTTAATAATTTTAGGCCCAACTTTGTAATTTCAATATAAAAGGCGGTTGAGGTACATTTGTGGTCCAATCCATTTGCAATTCCAAATAGTTATTTTCGTTTAAGACATATTAATCTTATTTATTTTATTTTATTTTATATATTCATTTGATTTTAATACCTTAAAAGTTATTATTGACGTCATCAATTTTACAAATTACATAATAATTAAAGATCGATTTGTTCATTTCCTATATAACTTCAAATAAATAAATAAAAGAATAAATTATATTTCAATTATTCTATAATTTATAAAATTAATAATATTAATAAAAATTTTAAAGATATTAGAATCAAATTAAATATATAAAAAAAAATAATTAATGTCAATATATATTAAACAAGAGTGATACTCATAAATGGTGATATATATATCGCAAAAGAAGCTCCCTCACTACCGATGCGCCATGTGTTATTCCGTGAATTATTGGACCGCTTATTTTGTTGGATCATGAATTTCATTTTCTGTTTGTTTCTCTCATTATTTTGAAGATCATATTTTACCTTTTGTACCGGTTACAAATTTTACGATTAGATTTATAATAGGTCAATGTCTCTCATAAGCCTTGACAATTAAGAGCTTGAATCATGTATAAGAATTATGAAAAATAAAACATATTATCTACCATAACCTGTATTAACAAATCCACACCATTAGCTAATCATAACAAATTAGTACAAGAAAACAAGATAATTTGGAAATATCTACTAATAATTTACAAAATTAGAACTAACGAGCCACTATTGATAGGTTATATGTATATAGGGAAGAACTGATGTCAAATCATCCTATTAGTATTTAACTAAGACCAAACACTAGCCATTAAATCCAAAAATATACGGTCAAGATTTAATAATAGCATGAATCATTATAGTGAACAATATATATAATCATAAGGTTAATTTTGTCCTCACTAAATATAACATTTGAGAAAATTATGGAAGTTCTCCACTAAATGATTCAACAAATCTTCTCCATATATGCACGTCTACTCTATAGAGTAGAAGTAGAACCGTCATTGTTTAAAAAGTTATCCTAAATTCTGGTCTTGATTCAGTCCGTGTCCTCAATGCAGTATATCATGTGCTATGTACTGATATATCATATGTTATGTGTTGGTATATCTTGTGTAGTGAACTAGTATAATTTGTTCTTTGTAATAATATATCTAATGTCGTGTACTGATATATTATATGATGTGTAATGATATAACTTGTGATTTGTACTGATATAGTTTGTGCTGTGTATTTTAGAATAGACATAAAACATTACATATCCAAACTAAATCTACGAAAATATATAAAGAATGTATTGCTCGAAAAATATGGATAATTTGATTCCTAATTTTTCGATTATCATATTCCACACTAAATGTAACATGTGAGAAAAAGATGGAAGTTGCCTAAATTTTTGAAATTGTTATACCCCATATCTCCACTAAACGATTCAACAGATCTTCTCCTTATACACACTACACGTCGTATACTGATACATCATTTGATGTGTAATGATACAACTTGTGATTTGTACTGATATAATTTGTGTTGTATATTTTAGAATAGACATAAAACATTTCATATCCAAACTAAATCTACGAAAATATATAAGGAATGTATTGCACGAAATATGAATAAAATTTGATTCCTAATTTTTCGGTTTCATATAATGTAGATATAAAAATTACTTTAAAGTCCTTTGATTAAAATAATATAATATTTAATCATACATGGTGAAATACTAGACGGTTGGATCAATATATCGCACGGTTATAAAATGGTCCTAATTCGAAAATGAATACATCTCTCTCTCTCTCTATATATAGGGGTGCGTTAGGCTAAGAACACACTTATACTACTTAACTAATAACTAATCTAGAATGTTGGATTGTAGCAACGGACGGTTCGAATTACATCATACGGAACAACATTACAGAAGAAGCTAAATATCATTATAAGGCATAATTGTACAAAAAAAATCCCACGATCCCACGATTTTAGGAAAAATCTGAAACTCATGGGATCTCCTTAAATCTCACGATTTAGGAAAAAATTCTACCACAATATAGATATCATTATATGTAGAAGAAAATAGCATTATTCGTAGACGAATACATCATTATTCATCACCAAACATATCATTATGCATCTCATGATTTTTTTTCATAAAAATCGAAATCATTATCAGAATATAAGTAATATCATATCGGCATAAGAGAATATCATTATTTGTAGACGAATGCATCATTATTTATCATTAACCATATCATTCACCCATAACTCACGGTTTTTCCACAAAAATTGAAATTCATAATCAATTAAATATTTTCCATAAAATCAAAATTATTATCAAAATAAAACATAATATCATCATAGTCATAAGAAAATATCATTATTCATAGACGAATACAACATTATTCGTCAACAAACATATCATTATGCGTATTTCAATTTTTTCCATCAGATCCAAAAGATATATGCGGTTGAGTTGTCTCTATTACTATTTTATCCCATAATTTGGAATTAAAATAAATATAGTTAAGAATTGCCCTATTTAAATGAAGGACAATTTACAACCAAAAAAAAAACAATATGCTCTAAAACAAAATTTAATTCACAGCCACCAACTTTTGCTCATAAATTTAGTTTCGAATTTATCAATTAAGGATTAAATAGTGTTTAATGCAACAATGACATGAATATGGGAATTCACGAAATAAATTAATTAATTAAATATTAAAAGTAGTTACAATAAGTATCAGACAGAACAAATAAACTAACAACTTTAATTATGAAACTTCGATTAATTAGTTCTAAACCATCACAAAAAAACTAAGCCCTAGCTGATTAATCATCGCCCTCTCTCTTCGTCTTCGTCGCCGCCGTCTAATCCGTTACCTTTTCAAAAATCCTCGAACAATTTGCGAACTTGCTCTAACGTAACAAACAAAATCACGGTAAAAGGCCCCTGCCTCGAAATCGTCGGAATAAACCCTTTATAAAGCGCCATGGCCCCCTCCGCCCTAATAGTCTTCACCGCGCAGTCCACCGCCCCGCTGTACGGCGCCGCCTTCCCCGCCACCACCTTCATATTCATCACCCTAGTCTTTATCACGTCCACCGGGTTCGACGCCACCGCCGCCACAAACCCCGCCGCGAAGCTCGCCGTCACGTGCGTCATAAGCCCATCCCTCATCAAATCTTTCTTCAAAATCATCTCCTTGAACTGATCATACGACGCCAGCTGCGACGCCGTCACCACCATGGCGCGGTTCACCGTAAGGGATGATCCGCGCCATAGGCTACCAATCCCCTCCTTCTTGCTCATCTGCAGAATGGCATCCACCACGCTCTTGTAGTTGCGCCGCTGCGTTAGAGGGAGGCGGCCATCGGCCTGCATGCGGACCATCGCCACGTCAGCAGGGTTCCCCACGGCGGCGCCGACGCCTCCGGCGATTAGCCCCGCCGCGATTTTTCTCGTGAGGGGAAGGCTGTTGGTTTCGGCATCGGTCCATTTGGTCTTGAGGATTTCGTAGAGACCCATTCGGGTGGTGGAGTATAGGGTCTGCCGGAGGACGGTGGCAGAGACGCCGGAGAAGAGCGCCGCCGCGCCGTCTTGCTGGATGATGCGGAGGCCGACGGAGATGGGTCCTTGTACGGTGACTGCGCCGCCGCCATGCATGGCCATAGCAGCCGCCGCCTCGCCCTGAAGCTGCATGCGGACTTTGATTAAATCCAATGGGTGGGTGGTGCAGCCGGCTACAATGGAAGCAACGCCGCCTTCAACAAATCCCTTCACACCCATGTTTAATTACAAACAAACTAAATCTCTCTGTCTCACACTAAAATATAACAAAAGGCCTAAAAGAATGAAAAGGTTTTGACCAGTTGTGGAGTTGATGTCGCTAGAGGTTGAGACATATGAATGATGGGAGTTGGAGAAAAGGGAAATAAATATAGGCGAGAACGAAGATTTAGGGAAATTAAAGGAAATTGACTGAGCACTAGACGGCGGAGAAGGAAAATTAGTTCTAAAAAAAGGAAAAGATCTCTTGGAATCCAAGTTTTACGCGGCTGACCTTATTTGCTGAAATAATATTTTCCCAACTTGTGCACATTTTTTATGGAATTAGACTCTTTGCCTAACTTTTCCTGCTCTATCTAGGAAATCAATCAATCATCCAAAGATAGAATTATATTTTTTAACAATTTACTCACTTTTCCAGCTTCCAAATTATGAGGAGGAATGGAAGGCTTTCACTGACGGAGTGCCACGTGTGAAGTCATTAGGAGAAAGAAATATGGAACGAGTATCCGCATCCAACTCATCAACTTTGACTTATTATATTCAAATTGAATTTTGAAAAGGGCTTCCAAATAAATAAATATAAAAGAAAAACTTTTGTAAAAAGCTCTGAAAAAAGACATCGTCGCCTGAGTGATTCGAACACTCGCGGGGAAACCCCATGTACTTAGCAGGCACACGCCTTAACCACTCGGCCAAAGCGACGATTGATGCTACCTAGCTGAATAATAACAAATTTGTCCACTCAGAAGAAATGGGAAATGTTCCCTGGTCTCTCACCCTAGCTAGTAAGGTTAATCATTACGAGTAGACCACAAGACTCGTGTGGAGATACATTTATTGGACACTAAGCTTTACATTGAGTGCTTGAATTTTCGCTAAACTTTCAATCTCAAGAGAGAAATACACTTATCGACGATCAGGGAGCCATGGAAATTTTTAATAAAGTTTAATCAAATCAGATTTGTATGGGACCTTCTAATCGAGCCCAAATGTGAAGGAAACTATATAAAGTTCATTGCCAATTTATTTGCAATATAAGGGTGGATACATTTTGGAGCCCTTCTGGCCTTGGCCAAGACGGTTGCACTTTTAGCCTACGCTTAGAGTCGGGCCTGAGTTTGACATTAGTTGTGCATTTGGAGAAGGGTAAGTTCCAGTTGCGTATCTTAACGAAAAAAATCGTGTGGGCTTGACCCTAGAAGAAAATTGTACATTATAACTTATGACCAATTAGCCATTTGTTATGCTTCTTATTAACCATCTTATCACTGTCCATATGCTATTTTTAATTAGACAAGATATTGGATGAATTATATGATTAGGAATTAGTGGATGTGAATTGCAATACAATTAACGGGCTTCGGCGACTGGTTGGTACTCGCTTAATTGGTTGTGAAATGTGCTTGGTGAAAAGTCCATTCTTCTTTACTAGTAATCTAACAGAATAATCAAATTGTTAGACCCAACTTGTGTATCATGATTCATGTCAATGCATAATCATTGATTAGGTGAGTTTTAATTATGACTATATATATATATAAGTTTATATCAAAACAATTAAATCATTATATCGCACGAGGGTGGGACCACTATGCCGCACGCAGACGGGACAAACAACTCCACACGCAGGCGGAACAACTACACCACCATAAGGTGAGAAAATACACCACACCCAAGCGAGATTTGAACCCAATATCTCTCACCAAGAAAAGTCTTTAGGTACCTCAACCTTGCCACTCGATCATTTTAGATCATAGGCTTAACTCAAATAGTAGCCGATCGAAAGCATCACTTGGGTGAAAAAATCTCAATACTTTATAGATGAATAAGCTTTCAATTAGTGCTTTTTCATAAACTTAAACAATATATAAGCCATGTAATGTTGCATTTATTAGAATTTGACACCACCCAAGTAACATAATGAAAACAAATGAGCCATCTTTTATATACATAATAATACACACATACATCTATTTATCTCAAGGCAATGAAACCTCCTATGTTCATTCAAGACCCTACTTTCAAATAGCATATTCAAATAAATCCCACTAATAAACATGCGAGTGGGCCAAAAAGGTGGATGTGTTGCCATTCTTTGATACTCTTTCTGTATATTTGAAAAGATTGCAACTCAATTTGCCCACAATTTTTTTTGGTACTCTGTTCTAAAAGATCAAGATTCGTTTGGATTCATATTGACTACGTAAAAAAATTAAATTTATTCGATTTCTATAAGTATTATTTTACAGATTGAATTTCTATGTTATTTAGTCGATGTTATAACTTCTAACTTTACTTTCCCTTGCTCCTTCTATTCAACTAACATATACAAATCATTTCTCATAATTCATTTTAGACAGTATTTCTGAGATTTATTAAGTGCACATTATCCTCTTGGAGAGTATTTTAATAAATAAGAAATGTTTAAAATAAAAGTTGGAGAAGATAGCACATAGGTCATCATATATACATAGTAACATATATCGTGATTTCTTTTTTCAGTGAAACATAAATTATGGAGTACCATGGAGTTAACTTTGCATACCTATTACAAAGCAAAAGACATTTCCATATTTGGAATAAGAAAATCAAAGACAGATTACACTTTTCATAATAAGCTTAGGCGCCTGAATAATAATTATAATTCCATTTTATGCAATTTTCCCACTTTCTTAAACGTTATGAGCTTCAAAATGACAAAATCTACCAACTAAGCCTTTTTTTTTTCTTTTTTTTTCTTTTTCATAAAAAAGAGGATTAATAATTATTTTTCATTTACTCTCGTGGTGACTCAAACTCTCGATCTATTGGTCGGAGGATAAACGTTTATCAACTAAATTGCGCTTCATCGTCTACCAACTAAGCTTCTTAAATATACAGATATTACGGAATATATCAATACAAAATGAAGAGTAAAATTTACTTATCAGATCACACGAAACATTAGGAATAACATTTCCTTTTTATGAAGAAAAGAATAATAATTGACGTACGCATACTCGACCATTGAAGAAAGCACTTAAAATAACCTATTATTTTGCATAAAATAAAATCCACATAAATAAAATCGAACATAAATCGCTAAGGCCATATTTTGATAGGCCAAATAAATATAAGCTTTTGATTATGTTTTGTGTTTGAAACTTTGAGTGTTTTATGAAAAATATTTCTAAATTACATTATCTTCTTTTTATAATTTCGTAATTTTTGAAAAAAGTTTGATTTAGATTTTACTTGACATATTTCAGTAATAGAATGGTAAGTTAATTTTTCAGATTTTTGGCAAATTTTCGATGTCTTTTAGATTGTGAATTAGAAAAAAAGATCCATTTAAATTTACGAGAAGCTGATTCATTATTTTGTAGTTGGAATATGTCAAGCGAAATATACATAAACATTTTTATAAAATTAGGAGATTATAAGTTGATGAAATATTTTTTAGAAAACGTTCACACAAAACAGAATTAATCCCAAATAAAATTGTAATGCAAAATTCAAAAAAGGAAATAAAAAATGTTGGAAAAGGAGCGGAAAAAAAAGGGTAGATTAGTGTAAAAATTCCCACCCAACTAAACAGGTTCTAATCCCTATCTTCACGTTACTTTCTATATTCTCTCTTTTTTCTATTTGGGTATTTTTCACAAATCCACTCACCTAAATTCCCTTTCTTCCGTTAAATTTTACCTTCCTCATCCACCACCGTCCGCGGCCGGAGTCGCCGCCGTTACCACCACCATCACCACCACCTCCATCTCCACCTCACTTGCTCCTACAGACCTCTCTATGTATTTAAAACAAATCCGTTTTTTAGGGTTTATATTCAGCTCCTTGTTGATCCTTGCCGCCGGTTAATTGGATTGATATCAGAAGGAATCAATGCTAGTAATTGTCGGTATATTACTGCTTTTCGGACTCGTAGTTCGGCATAAGTGGCGGAATGGGGCGGCGAAGAAGGAGGCGATTCTGAGGCTGGTGGCCGTCACCTCGGAAGAAGAAGCACAAATTGCTAAGCTCCAAGCTGTTGAGCAGTACAATCCGCAGCAGGTAGAGTACACGCCGCAACCTAGTTATACGCAGCAGCTCGAAGCGCAGCATTTCTGCGCCGTCTGTCGTTGCCCCACCACCACTAGGTGTTCTAGGTGTAAAGCTGTTAGATACTGGTGAGTGCTTTCGTGCGTATGCTATTCTTTGAATTGGTACTCTCGTTATTCGTGGTTTTGACTTCCTGGAACTGGTCTTTATGAATGATTTGATGTCTGATTCTAAATTTTGGGCCATGAACTGTTAGATCGTTTCTATGTTTTAGACAAAAGATAGAATCTTTGGGTGGAATTGAGGGCAGGTGTGGTGGATTTTTGAAGGGTGTTAATATACTAGCGAAATGGTGATGAAGATCTGGAGACTTAATTTGATTGGGAATGTTGCACATGGCAGAAACTGGGTGGAATGGGACGATTGTAACTGGAGATTCACTGAGTTGCCTTCTTTTAATAAGAATAATACTACTAGAAAAGGCAAAAAGTTGGGTCTTGTTTTGGCGGGTATATGGCATAGGGTTTAGAAGTTCTTGGAGATCAATATGGGGATTAGAATCTTTTAGGATTTGGGGTTGTGGAGTAGTAGTTGTCAAAGAATGGAATCGAGCTTGGAGATACAATGATCTTTTGTCTTGCCAGATGTGAGGCCTGTTAATTTTTATTTTTATGGTCTTACTTAACTCTAATCTGATAAGTAATCTGGAAAATGTGAAAATATCTAGAAGTTCATTAAATTCCATTTCTTTTTTCTTTGATATCAAGAAATATTAAAAACTTACTAAAATGTGGTTCTTCGTGTAATGGAATTTATCTGTTCAGGGATTTATTCAATGTCAAGTGGAGAATTTTGTCTAGAGGTTGCAATAACTTATACTTGGACTTGCTTAGTTAACTTATTTGAAAATCATTACATGTATGAAGTTATGAAAATTCCTATTAATCTGAGAATATATATACTAAACTGCATTTTCAATATTCAAGACCTATTTACTTATTATTGGGGGTAACTATGTCCCACCAAATAAATAGAGTAATAGTGATAAACCAAGGTACAGGTTTAACCTAACAGCGACCACATTAATCTCTCCAAATAATCTTAAAATGTAAAGCATCAGGAATGTAGTGCCTTTTTTTTTTTTTTTGAGTCTTCTGCTGTTTTGAGTGAGATTCTATTGCCATTTGGAAGTTTAATGTTGTAATTTGTGATGGTCCAGACCTGTGTATGATTGAGTGGAAATTAACTTGTCTAACCATGCACACATATTTTTTGAAAGAGTTAGTAGACAACAGAAACACAAGCAATGCTTGGGCCCAAAAGTACCATGTGAATAATGTTATGTAGTTGTACTTGTACCATAGGAGACAAGGGAACCTACCAATCCAGACCTGTTTTGAAATGTCTGTGCAGTCTAAGATGGATGTTTAATTAACAGTGTCATAATTGAATATGCATGTTTTAGAAGCCTAAGTCAAGTAAGGGATGTTTACAGTAGCCATGTAGATTGACTTGAGAAAAGTTTGAGTCTTGAGGTCTAAGCTGGATGCTGCTCCGGTTGCGAGCTTATAAACTCCTTTTGTAATTTAATCTGATTGAGCAGCTGAAAGCCTGAAAATGTGTTCTTGAGTTGAATTTCATTTCCTGTTACTGCATTTATGTACGATCCAATTTTGAATTTACATTCATGTGGGCTTTATTCACTCAACAGGAGTTTCATCAAGTATACTCTCATATATGGAATGAAAGATAACTTGCACCATCATTTTGTTTATCAAAGTCATGCACTTATTTCATTGTTAAAAAAGTGTATTTTACTTCAAATTTGATCTGTTCTTTCTCCTCAACCATTTAGTTTGGTTTCTCTCCTTTCTAGTTCTGGTAAGTGTCAAATAATTCATTGGAGACAAGGCCACAGAGATGAGTGCCAGCCAGCAGTTGCATTGTATGCTACAAAGAAACGTGAATATGCTGTGGAATCACCTCCAGAAATCCAGTTTAGTATGCATTTGAAAAATGAAAGTAAAATTTGTTCAGATCTCTACAAAGAATGCGATGATTCAGCATCCTCAGGCAGTTCAACGTCTTCCTTCTTTTCTTCCACTAATCAGAGTGAATCATCAGCTGATGCTTCTACTAATGAGGATGTTGAGTGCCGGCCA
Source organism: Monilaria moniliformis (assembly GCA_034509125.1). Taxonomy (NCBI): domain Eukaryota; kingdom Viridiplantae; phylum Streptophyta; class Magnoliopsida; order Caryophyllales; family Aizoaceae; genus Monilaria; species Monilaria moniliformis. Next base: position 7,865 of record JAYDZE010416461.1, on the reverse strand, counting down.
GCACTTGCATTACCTGCCAGAATGAAAAGTGACTTTGTTGTCGAAACGGCTCCAGAATTTTCTATGCATTTGAAAGATGAAACTAAAATTTCAGATCCCTGTGAAGAATGCGATGATTCAAGATCTTCTAGTAGTTCAGTGTCTTGCTTCTTGTCTTCTACCAAACGAAGTGAAATATCTCCTGATGCTTCTACTAATGAGGTTGTCGAGTTAGGAACTCGTAGGAGGCCAGATAAAGCACCTTCAGTTGGAATTGATTCGCATACCTCAGAAACGGTTTCTTACTTTGATGATGCAAATGTACTAAGTACATCTCATCCTTCTTGTTTGGTTAGCAAGATTGAAAAGACACGAGCTACTAAGATTGATGAAAGCCTCAAGTCAACCAACTTGAACGATAAAAGAAAAGGAGGTGGAGTTGCTGTGATAGAAGAGTTTGTATCTGCTGAATCTGAGTTGGAGAGTCCCCAATCAACTAGTTCTGCAAGGACATCTTCAACTGGTAACTGGGAAAACCCAGCGCAGACATGCACGAGTAGAGTAATGAGATCGAAATCTGCTAAGACTTCGGGCAATAATCAAATGCAAAATATTGACCTGAGTTCAGAATACTCAAAATCCTCCAAGTTACTACAATCCCATGACTACGAGAAAAATGAAGTTTTCTCTAGTAAGGAAACAAAATCTATGACAATGTCTACGAGTTCAGGCAATTATCAGAAGATGTATACCGATATTGGTAGCCCTGAGGCTATTTCATTAGAGACTGAAGGTGTTCGAATTTTGTCGCAATCTACTGGCAAAGGTCTGAAAACATCAGTAAGGAAACTTGCAAAACATTTTCGAGTGCCCAAGCAGTCAAAGTCCTATACGTTGGATATGGTCAAGGATTCCAGTGACAATCATAACAATAAGGTTGCCTTTAAGAAATCTCTTTAAGTTTCAAATCCTTCGGTTTCAGCATTCCTGAGATTTGGTAGCCCTGATTATTAATCATGTTGCTCATATTCTGACAGGTCATATTTTCCATTAAGCGTTTCATGCAATTATACTCTTCTGACAATGTGGGGCTTCATCCGTTTGGCCTTGCTAATTGTGGAAATAGGTGGGTGTCAAAGGTTGGTTTAATACGATGTAATCTCTTCTATGTTTCTGCTTCTGCTTCCATTCTTGGCATATGTACAGTATTTACACTGGTGGGCACATGCTCTGAGTTTACATGAATCTGTGATCAACTAAAGTTGGTTATCTAAATGAGATACTTCTGTCAAATTCTGTTGCTTCTAATAGTTCTGAGGCGACAAACACCCAAAACTTATCCTGTAAACTTATATCTTAGTGAAAGAGATTTTCGATTTCCTTCCTGGAGTATGAAAGAGCCTTCTGTTCCTGTGAATGTATTATATAGCTCTATCTGTAACATATGTGTAGGCTCTTTTTGTTTGTAAGGGGTTCGGTAGAATTTGCACAACTTGTGATCAACTAATTTTTTCTTTCCTGGGTCATAGCTGTTAAGGAGTTTTCCATAAGACGCATTTGATAGAAATTCATTGAGCTGCAGGGAAGTTATTGGAAGAATTATATATTAATTTTAGGGCAGAAAGAAACGCATGCAAATGATCATATTTTATGCCTTCCACACTAATGTGGTGTTGCTTGTGTTTAAATCTACAATTTTTGAAATTTTGACAGCATGCATAAATGTTCTCATTTCTACTTGTATATAATGCAACTTATTTTTGTTCTTCTTGCAGTTGTTATGCAAATGCCGTGCTGCAGTGTCTGATTTTTACTCGGCCGATTACTTCTTATCTTCTTCAAGGGTTGCATTCAAAATCATGCAAGGACCATTATGAATAACTTTGGATACTTAGTTTGTGGGGATCTTTATAGTTCTTATGATTTATGTCAGCTTTTGTTACCATGGTTCAGGTCGGAAGAGGGACTGGTGCTTTAGCTGCAAGTTTGAACATCTGATTCGAAAGGGACAAGAAACAAACTCTCCTTTATCCCCAGTTGGACTACTGTCCCATATACAGCCAATCGGAAGAGAAGAAGACGCACATGAGTTTTTGAGGCTAGTATCTGATGCTAGTGTTGTTTAGTTTGGAATACTTGTTATGAATATGTTCATACTGACCATGTTTATGTTATACCAGAAATGTCATTGACAAAATGCAATCCATATGTCTTGAAGAAGCTGGCGTTTCTGGTTCATTTGCCGAAGATTCAACCCTTATGGGTCTGACTTTTGGCGGTTATCTTCGATCAAAGGTCTGTCGCCATGTTGATATGTCTAGGACTTTTAAATTTGTGTTGCAACTTGCAAGTTAAATCTGTTTTATAGTAACAATATATGGTATAATGGTTTCTCCTAATCATTGTTGCTTTGACTTGCCAGATTAAGTGCACGAAGTGTTTAGGCAGATCTGAGCGGCATGACCGGATGCTAGACCTTACGGTGGAGATTGACGGGGATATATACACTCTTGAGCAGGCTCTTGCACAGTTCACGTCGTCTGAAACACTTGGTGGAGATGATAAGTACAAGTGCAATAGGTATGTCCAATTATCTGTCAAACTACGATTAACAATCCTGAAAGTTCCCACAAGTTTGATTATTTTACTGTAGTCTCGTTTACATAGCTGGCCTAAAAAAAATCAACAAATCATGACTCTGCTCGTCCCTTTTCTGATAAGTTTTATTATGTAGATTGGATCATCAATGCAGTTGGTACATAAAATTGTAAAATAGATCCCAAGACAAGTTGTGTATTTAAGATCCTTTAAGAACTACTATGTGAGAGAATTATTCCCCCTATCACATTGTTGGGGTAATTCTTCGCTTTCCCTTATGTGTTATGTCCCAAAAACGTGTTAGAAATGGCAGCTATATTTGCTCACCTTTCTGGTTTGATATGGTGGCATCACACCAAGTTTGAAAACTTGAAAATCATTAAATCTCTTTCTTGTTCATATCTTGAATTTGAATATTACCAAATTAAGGAAGATAATTTTCATTTCTTGATACATAAATTAGTAATCAGTGACTAAATATTTAAACACCTGCAAACACATTGATCTACTCATTTCTTGGTGAGTTTAATACACTTTGATGCTCCTTGCATGTTTCCTTGGTAGATGCAAGTCTTATGAGAAAGCAAAGAAGAAGCTTACTGTGCTTGAGGCTCCGAATGTTCTCACTGTGGTTCTGAAGCGATTCCAAGTAATTTTCCTGAAATCAGAACCACATTTAACTAGCATGTTCATAGTTTCTGTACATAACTGATTCTCTCTCTCTCTCTCTCTCTCCCCAGTCAGGCAACTTTGAGAAGCTGAGTAAACTAATTCGATTTACTGAGGTTTTGAACCTTTCGCCTTATATCAGTGGGATGGGGGACAAATATCCAATATATCATCTCTATGCAGTGGTTGTTCACTTGGGTGTAATGAATGGTGCTTACAGTGGTCACTATGTCAGTTATGTCAAAAATTCCCAAGGACATTGGTTTAGAATTGATGACAGCAGGGTAAGTTACCATGATACTTTCTTGCTATTACCGTAACTTGGTTTCATGTTATTTTATGTTCTCTAGGAATTATTAGGGTTTCAAACTTCAATGAAAGAGTTTTGAGTTCTGTAATCTCAAATTGATGACATGCTATAGCAATGGGAGTTGCTATGCATATTCTGGGAGGTGAACTATATCAGCCATGATTGATTTAATTCATCATATTTGGGTACAGCTAAAAAAGTGGCCCAAAATAAGGATATGGATATGGGGTTACATTTATATGATTACTGACCTTCCTTTCTTCCTGCAGGTGAGACGTGTGGACTTGGAGACGGTCTTATCTGCAGAAGCATACATTCTCTTCTATGCAAGGTAATTTTGATGAGTAACTAGTTCTACATATACTTGTTTCTTGAATCTGGAGATGGACTTAAGTAAAATGTTTATCCCTCTAGGCATTCCCCAAGAGGTGCATCTTTCGTTAGGAATAGCAAAATGTATTTGGATGGTAAAGCCAAGAAAAACACAGAAGCCATCCCTTCCAGCGTCAATCCGAAGAAGAAAAATCTAAAGACAAAATTAAGCTCTTCTGGTCAAAGTGCTGCCCATTGGATGTCTCCAAATGATTTCAGTGGTTTTCCCATGGTAGATCCCGAGGATTGGGAATTTCAAGTGAATCAGCTTAATAAAAACCACGTAGGGGACTCATGGAGTGACAGTTCTTCCATTTTCAGCACGTCCGATGCTGGCTCGTATAGTACAGACAGCACCAAGGACTCGAGTGTAGAGGACCTCTCCGGCTACCTATTTGGGTACCACACTTGATGGCTCTAGTCGAAGACTGTCTCTTTTCACCTTGTATTCATAAACAGGCAAGACGGGAACTGTTAGCAGCCATTGTCTTGTACGAGGATGCTCCTGCATTCATCTCAGCCCAATTGCAGGATCAAGTCTGGGTTTCAGGTGGAGGATCCCGGCATTGCAATAAGCCGGTGGTGCACACGATGGGACTTCGGGGGAACGAAGATATTCGGAAGGAGAAGGTAACTTCCCAGTTCCCTTTTGTATACTATAACTGTGGAATTAATAGTAGATAAATAGCCACTCCAATAGTTGTAGTAGTAGATAAAATCACAGAAGAATTAACTGACGGAAATAATTATGTCTGCCTATGAAGGAGAAGAGCTAGAGAGCTGCTCAAACATTATTTTTGTTCTTTTTTTTTTGGGCGTTTGAGCTGTGGATAAGCCTACAAGTTGTAAATCCTCACGGCCGATTTGTATCTCAGCCACTGCTCATATATAGTTCCCAATATATATAAAAAAGCCATTTGCCCCTTTGCAATATCTGTCATTTTAGTATGTAACTGTGTATTATTATTTGAATATGTGAAAACGTCGTGCATGATTCTTTAGTTTTTCTTTTCTTGCAGAGTTTGTGTTCTTATTTATGAGTTTGTCAAACAATAGCTTCATGTGACCTTTACATATATTATGGTCGTTGATTCATAAAATAGGGAAACCATTTTTGAGTTTTAAATTATATTTAAGTAATTATTTATATTATTGTATTTATTTACCTAAAAAGAGGTCGTTTCAACTGATTACTTTCTCTGCCACAAATAAATAAAAAAATATTACCAATTGAGTTATATTTTGTCATCATTGAAACTTCATTTAAAAAGAGGAAAAAAAAAAAACAAAAACAAAAAATTGAAACTTGAAAGCCTCAAGACTCATCAACCATAACTGAAGAGTAAGGAGATCATGAAGATTTCTGTAATTGTTTTTGAGAAAATTAACTTATCATCATGGATGTTGATTTTTTGACTGCCAAGAAATTGATATATGATAATGTGTCGGGTGGGCATTGTGGCCTTAGGCAGCGGTGGCAACATAGCGGGAAGTGGAGGTAATGTGGCTTTAGGCAGTGGCCAAATCGCCGGCATTCCTGGCTGAGAAGCTCGCAGTAGGTGGAGCGCCGCCCAACTTGCAAGATACAACTAAGTTACAATTGAAGGCTGCCATTGGTTGATTTTGATTTTCTTGGCTGTTGATTGATGAATTCAGAGATGGAAGATAGTATTGTTGTGTTTAGTGGTTTTAATTCAGCATTGTGTTGCATATTTATAGTAAGGATTTGATAAAGAATTTGTATGAGTTTGATTGAGTAGGTATGAAGAGGGGAGTTTAGGTCAGTTTCTGATGATCAAAGTAGGAATTTGAAAATATTGCTAGCCTAATTAGCATAATATTCTAGTAGTGTAGGTCAGCAGGTGTCCAATATTAATTTTGTGCTGTATTTTGGCTGGAAATAGAATTAGATGCTTGATGATAGGCAATTAAGCTATCCAAATGTATTCTAATATATGTGTACCTCTTGGCTGTTCCAGCGATACGAACGTATTTAAGTAATTGTCCTTCTGTAGGACCAAAATGAAAATGTAATTTTTGTCTCTATTCTAGGCGAATACGGTATTGAGATTTTTTCCGAAATGTGATTGTTTCTAAGTTCACTCTCGGCTTTAGGCCTTTTATTTGTGTGAGACACGTTTCTTGATACGAGCACTTAAGACTTATTCTAAATTTTACAACATGATTAATTTTAAGACTTACAAAAGTATCATGTGAATCTTATGTTTATCATCTTATCTGAATGTGATATAGGTGAATTGCACTAACTTTGGTGATGTATGTATCTATTAATATTATAGAAAAAGGTTTGTTAGCCGCGTGACCAAAAAACAAATTACTTAAACTAAAACTACAATTATATTAATAATAATTATTGTAACTTCTTTTTTGAGTCAATATTTACTGCAACTTTAATAAAAGTGAGTTTTAATAAAGCTACAATCTTCACTTTTGATATGCCCACGACGACACACAATTAAATTATGGTAGGTGTGATTGTATTCACATGGAGACTAAATTCCATCATTTTCCTTTTTTTTGCATATTCAGTCGGCGAAAAATCGAATTTTTTTCTTCTTCTTATATTTGAAATCTTAATTGTATACGAGAAGATTCTATCCTTGCAAAAACAGATATTCTTTCTGTGTAGTTATGTCTTCCCATAAATAAAAAAAAATTACTTTTTGCTTGTTTGTAAGAATTGGTGTCTCTTCGACAATTTTGGCTCATTTCCTCCTTCCCAACTTTTCACAATTCAAGTAAAATACAAAAATTAAATTGGTGTACTTCGTAACATGACTGTATTTATCGGTCATATATATATAAAAAAAACATGAATTCTATGTTTGTTCATTGGAACTAGTGTTATGTAAACTTATTCACACACACACACACATATATATATATATATATACGGATCCAAGAAACAAAATTCGTGGAATTAGAACTTTTTGGTACCTATGAGCTGACGGTGGAGATGGCCGACCCCGCGCGACCCAACCTAGATATGTCTTGTATATATATGTGTTTATATATTTTCATGGAGAATTTATCAATTTTTTTCTTGTTTTCACAAGAATCAATCTAAATTATTGGTATTTGTTCATTCATGCTTGTAATAGAAAAAAGCAACAATGTAATATACTAAAATTATTAGTTATCACAAAAACATAAAAAAAAAAGTATTAAAGCATATATTACTATTTTAATATATATACATAATGGAAGAATATTTTATAGTTTCTCGTGTGGAAAAACTAAAAAGTGTCGCAACCCAAACGAGAAGACTCGGAAAAAAATTCCACATGCCAAAAAGCAAGAAATAAGATTTGAAACGTGTATCCGCAAAGGTGAGTGCTGTGTATTGTGGCCCCCACCAATGTCTCAACCTCTTCTTTCGCGCATCTAATATATCAAAATAGCCGCTTTCATATTATAAAGTGAAAAAATCTTTCATATTATAAAGTGAAAAAATAATTAATTATATTATCTTTAATTCACATGAATTAGTCTTAAAAAGACTTATGTCATGAGTTTGGAAGGTTTTGATCATGAATTGTAAGCACAATATAATGAATTCACGGTTATAAAGTATTTTAGTTGTAAACAGTAGACAAAAACAGAATCAATTTACGACTATTGAAGCAGTTTAGTGCTGAATTTTTCCTAAAATACGACAATTCACGACTAAGAGCATCCTTATCAAAGTCCTAAAAAATCCAGCCACAACTCAATTTTCAACTGCCACATCAGCATTTTACTTTTCAGCCACAACACCATTATCCCAGCCCCAAATAATTCAGCCCCAAATCAGCCACAACTTAATTTTTATCATTTCATCAATTTTTGTTATTATTCAATTTCATATATTTATCTGAATTTAGGTGTTTGTAAAATCAAATTAAATGACTACAAATTCAAAAATTAGACAATTAAA
>JAYDZE010416240.1:0-16702 GCA_034509125.1 Monilaria moniliformis | reverse complement strand
TGGCGCGAGGGCGGCGGCGGGTGGGCAAAGGCGGTCAGGCTCCGGCGGCAGAGAGCTAATAACAAAGAGAGAGAGAATGAGAAGAAGAGTGAGGGAGAAAGAAAGAGGGGCAATGTGAGAAATAATAATACTGTAGAAGTGAGATTAAACTATCTCACCAAAATGGAGAGATTGTTAAGCCAAAGAGCTACAGTGATTTAGATGCGGGCTGAATTTTTGGAGCGGGCCGAGAGCTTATAAACGCGGGCTGAGAATTTTTTAAAATAAAGTTACCAAACACTGTATTTGTACTGTTAGAATAAGATTAGTAAGCTTATCTTGATCTAAACTAAGCTACCAAACACCCCCTAAAAAATATTAACAAATATATTATTTGGAAAAATATTAATAAATATATTATGAACAAAGCGCATGCATAGCCCTCATATATTTGGATGATTAACCGGAGATTCAAATCCGACAAAAGATTGGTTAATAAATATTTGATTAAGAGATACTTTTGTAAAAAATGAATAAGAGGGGAGTGAGAGAGTCAAGATTTGAAATTGAAGATATCCGGGATAGAGAGAATAAAAAGAAATATAAGCAAAATGAAATTAGAGACAAAGATTGTGGTAGCCCCATGGACATCTTCACTAAAGAGATGAAGTTAATATTTCATTAGTGAATCCGGAATAAAATTAAATTGTTAGGCGAAATTGGGCTCTAATATTAAAATTTACAAAAGCCCAGTACTGAAAGCCTTCTTTCATAACAACCCTTTTCCCTGGATCAAAAACAAGCAAAATCCCTTATCAAATTAAAGTTCAAATAAACAGAAAAAAATATCGAAAACTGAAATTTAGTGAATTCTCGTTTCCAAAACCCTCGTGCAGAAGGTTTCAGGAATCTTGTAGAGTCGAAGAACAACTCCCCTGCACGAGCGCTCTGCTCGAAGCAAAACTAGGGTTAGGGTTTTTGAAGGAAAGGGGAAAACGGTATTCATTTGCCCCACTGTGGATGATGAAGAATATTTATTGGACGTGAACAAACAATTTAAACCAGAAAATGGATGAGGAAAATTTGGGAGTTTCGGCGATTGATAGCGCCGGGGAATGCGACTTGATTGCGGAATTGGGTGAATCGACTGTGATGGTCGGCGACGAGAGAGGAGAGGCGGCGTCGGTGGAGGATGAGACGGTGGCGGTCGGCGGAGGGATGGAGAGTGGCCGGGAGAATCACGTGGCGCCGGAATTTTCCGGGGAGGATGCGTCGGAGGTGGTGAAGGTTCCGGCTGTTGTGGCGGAGGATGGCGGCGGTGAAGTGATAGCTTCAGAACCGCTGGAGGAAGGAGCTAATCGAGTAGATTGTGCAGAGAGGGAGGCGGTGGCTGCTGATGGAGTCAATACGCCTGTTTCTGATGAATCAGTAATGAATAAGGAAGGTGATGAACTGGTAATTGACTCTGAATTTGAAACTAAAAAGGACGAAGAGATTGTACATGTTCTCGATGTCAAGTTGGAAGGGGATGTTACTCATTCTGAGTCGCACTTGGATGGTGGAGGGGTTGAAATTGCCGAGGACACGCAGCTTGAAGTGAAAGGTGAGGAAGAATTTAGGCCAGTGGCCGATACTGATGCAGGCTGTGAGCAGCAGTTGTCTGAATTGCAAGCAGATGCGGCAGGGAATGAATTGGACCCGGTGATGGAGGTAACTGAGGCGTTGAACGATGACCATGAGAGGGAGATGGGCGAGGAAGAGGATGTTGCAGCATTGGGGGGAGCGGATAATGAGTCAGTGGAGAGAATGGCAGTGGACAATTATGCAGAGACAGCTGCAAGTAGCGATGATGTTGCTGAGGAGAGGGGTGATTTGTTGGTAAATGATTCAGAATTTGGGGGAGGTGAAAAACCAACTGAAGTTGAAGGTGAAAAAGGTGATGATGAGGCTATGGCGGAAATACGGGCCGCTGAATTTAAAGAGGAAAAAGGTTTGAAAGATCTTAGTGGTCATGAAAGAAACGAGCATCCTGAGGATAAAGCGGTGGTGGCTGCTGAGGAGAGTCAGATTTCTGAAACGAAGATGGTGGATGATGAGAACTTTAGCATGAAGGTATCAAGTGATGCTAAGCTAGATGAGCATTTGAACGAGTCAGAATATAAGGAGGAGGCAGACCTTCCTGCAGGAGATTTTAAACAAGAAGAGTCGAGAGTAGAATCTGAGATGACAAGGAACGCTGAGGTGGATCATCTGTCTAAAGATGCTGAAATAGATACCGAAATGGGAACCAACTCCATCGACTCTAAAACCCCAGATGATGATAGAAAAATGGAGACAGAGGATACGATGAGTGATGTAGATGAGGCTGCTCAAGATATGTATGATTCACCCAGTGGACTACAAGATGAGGAAGATGAAACAATTGCTGCTGAGGAGGAGACTGGGACGCAAGACACTGAAATGGAGACTGAAACAGATATGGCAGAATCAGGAAAATCGTCAGGAGGGAAGCGGAAGAGAGCGAAGTTAACAAAAAGTTCATCCATAACTAGAGCCACGGCTAAAGGTTCATCAAGGAAGACTGTGGGAGAGGATGTTTGTTTCATCTGTTTTGATGGTGGGGAACTTGTGCTGTGTGACCGAAGGTAAGGTTTCTGAAATGCGGGACATGAATTTTCCTATTTTACAAACACTGTTCCTTTGTCGTCAAACTATATTTTGGTAGCCATATATGTTATTATTAGTTTGAGTTATTTTAAATGTGTTTACAGAGGTTGCCCGAAGGCCTATCATCCTTCTTGTGTAAATCGAGATGAAGAATTTTTCAAATCTAAGGGTCGCTGGAACTGTGGTACATGTTTCTCTGTATCTCAAAAAGTGCATGCACATGTTTGATGATAGTTTATGACGCTGTTGTGGGTTGTACTTGTTTTATTAATGTGTGTACCTAGTGCTAACCCTTAACAATTATCTTTTGCTGTTTGTCTACCATGAACGGTCTCTTGTTTGGATTTAACTATTACAAGTAGAGAGTTTGCTAGATTGACAACATGCTCGTTAAGGAATTTATATACAATTCAACTTGTTACATTTAGTAAAATGTATTGCAAATTAATGTTAATAACAGGATTTGTTTTCACACATATATCAACTAGATGTTGGAGCTATTATGTGATGAAGAGCCACCTCTTACATGTAACTCCTTTAATTCCCACCCATGTTTGAACTAAAATTAATTATTTTTTGTGTATATGCTTGGCCATTACTCAGCACATCTTTTGATTTTTAGTTGCATTATTTACTGAAAAAAAAGTGAACCCTAATTGACAGCTTTTTGCTATAATTGTGTTGTCCAAGCTGCTTCTTTTGATGATTCTGTATACTATTTTTTGCTGCTAATGAACTTGTGATTCTCCTTGTTTTCAGGTTGGCATTTATGTAGCATTTGTGAGAAGAATGCGCGCTATATGTGCTATACATGTACCTTCTCCTTGTGCAAAAGTTGCACTAAAGATGCAGCTATCTTATGTGTCCGAGGAAATAAAGGTTTTTGCGAGACCTGCATGAGAACTGTTATGTTAATTGAAAACAATGAACAGGGAGATAATGATGTATGTGCTTCTGTGATCTCTCTTGCCCCCTCTCCTCATTAGTTTGTGCTTCTTGTGCTTTTAATATATAATTGCTGCTATTAATGACACCTGGCATGTAGAAACATCAATACCACAGTTATTTGTTCACCGCCACCAGCTTTTTATGTTTGACATAACGATCCTTAGGCCTTTCCTTGATTAACTATTTATTCTTAGTTAGACTATGCTTGTTACTGTTCTTTGGCTTTCAGTTTAGCCTCTAAAGGTGCAGTTGGGATTTTGAAATAATATATATAACACATATTTGGAGCTTCAGATGCACATGGAAGGACTGTCAATGAACACAATATGGTATCTAGTCTAGGAAAAAGGTAACCAAGTTCTGGAAGCGAGACAGTCTATGTTGTAGAAGTGGGCACCATAGGTCTTCAGTTCTGGAGTTAAATACTTTCAATTCTAACAAATCAATACCATCCCCTAAAACAACCAAGTGCACAGAAAACCAGTTGATTCTAGTGTACCTCAATCAGAAAATAAAATGGAACACCTAACAGTGCATCTTCACAGACCAAGAACTACGAGATCACCCCCTTCTTGAGGTGACGGTGTAAAATCGTTAGGTATGAATATGTTAGACATTTGTGACTTGTGTCAACTATTCACAATAACTATTTAAATCTATTCGCATTTATTGTACTCGCACCATAATTTTGATATTTATTTTTCTTAGCTTTGTTGGTTGCTTTGGCTTCACACTTCATTGTTGTGCTCATTAGACATTGATGTTCAAATTTGGAATCATGAGTATTTGGTTCACAGATACATCTGTAACTTGGTTAAGTAGTCTTATTAGTAGTCTCCCAGCCATTTGTTATTTGCCTTTGTATGACTATTCTGATTATATCTTGTTGCTATTCACGAGAGGTGCAGGCTCAAGTTGACTTTGATGACAGAAGTAGCTGGGAGTATCTCTTCAAGGATTATTACATAGAGTTAAAAGCTAAGTTATCATTGTCATCAGGTGAGATTGAAGAGGCTAGAAACCCATGGAAGGGAGCAGACATGTCCGGTACCAGCAAAATGGAGTCACCTGAAGTGCAGGCTGATGCAAATGAAGGAGGTTCTGGCTCGGATGACTCCATTGAGAACTCTGAAACTGTCAGGCCTAAAAGAAGAAAGATAAGAAAACAATCAAAATCCGTGTCAAAAAAAGATGAACTAGTTGATACTGGTGTTGCATCTAGAGAGAAAGCTGTTTCTTCATCTGACAATTCTGAGTGGGCATCACGGGAGCTAATGGAATTTGTCTCACATATGAAAAATGGTGATATATCTTTATTGTCTCAGTTTGATGTACAAGCACTTTTGCTTGAGTATATTAAAATAAACAAGCTGCGCGATCCTCGTCGGAAAAGTCAAATTGTGTGTGATGCAAGACTTGAGACTTTATTTGGGAAACCTCGAGTTGGGCATTTTGAAATGCTAAAGCTTCTTGAATCTCATTTTTTCATAAGAGATGAGCAGAATGATGATCTTCAAGGGAGTGTCGTTGATACTGAGAACGACCAGTTAGATATTGATGCCAGTCCTGAAACCCTAACCAAGGGTGGCAAAGATAAGAAACGCAAATCACGCAAGAAAGGGGATAATCGGGGGCCTCAGTCTAATCTTGATGATTATGCAGCTATTGACATGCATAACATTGGTTTGATCTACCTGCGAAGGAAGTTGATGGAGGACCTACTTGAAGATACTGAAACATTCAATGAGAAAGTTATTGGAACATTTGTACGCATAAGGATATCTGGTAGTAACCAAAAGCAGGATTTATATAGAATAGTTCAAGTTGTAGGTAAGGTTTTCTTCTATTATCTTCATAGTGGTTATAGTTACTGTCTTCCTTGAGTGCTTTTAAAACTAATAACACTTATATTTGGTGGTAGCATAGCCTTCCCATCACAATTCCTCCATCTCCATATTGTTGAAAACAGAGCTGATATTGCTTTTACTTGATCTTTTGTTTGCAGGCACTAGCAAAGCAGCAGAGCCTTACAAAGTTGGCAAAAGAACTACTGAAACAATGGTAGAGATTCTAAATCTGGATAAGACTGAAATCATACAAATTGATACAATCTCAAACCAAGACTTCACAGAGGTAACTGAATTTCACCATTAGCGAATACTTTTTATCCCCTAGAATCAATTGTATTTCTTCATATTTTTCAATTCTGATAATGACAGGATGAGTGCAAACGTCTGCGCCAGAGTATCAAGTGTGGACTCATTAGTCCGCTGACTGTGGTAAATACATACACAATTCTGTACATTTTGTTTAGCCTAGCTGGTCAATATTACAGTTAAAATGAGATGACTTTTCTGGTCTGTAGGGTGAGATCCTTGACAAGACAACGGAAATACAGGTGGCCAGAGTCAACGATGTATGTAATCTTTGCAGTTTAATATTATGGAAACTGTTACATTCTGTTATGAATCGAAATGGATTGTATTAAATCCCTACTGTTTTGACCCTAGTTTCATCAACTCAAGACAAATGAGGTTTCTGAAAGTTTTGAAGCCGAAAGAAAAAGTTACCTGCTTGATCTATATTGCTCGTCTTATTTGGTTGGCATAGTGTGTAATGCCGCATCCCTCTTGGTTCAAAACTATTTCCGAATATGATATCTGTTCATGAATGAAATATAAACACTCCTCAACTGGGTTGTTTATAGTATTTCACTGTCATGTTCCCGTGTTTAGAACTGTTGCATCAAATGTGGGCAGTGTAGTGGAGTACCCTGCCTGTACTTGATCAAATTTTACATTTCATGTGCAATGGCCATGAGTAATAAGTTTATGTTGATTATGATGCTCTAGTGTGTTGAGGATATTAATTTGCAATTGGGTCCTGCTCAACCTTACGGGAGGCTCCCTTTCTGACAGTAATGGGTTAGTTTAGTGGCTACAACTGGTTGTGCTAGGAATGAAATATCTATTATTTGATCTTTCCTAGATATGTGATCTGATTATTTCTTTTTATTGTGAATGTGTATTTTAGTCTCAATTAGCATCTTATTATTCTCTTTATATTACTAAATTATGTTAATACTTTTATGGTGCTATGCAGTGGCTGGAATCAGAGACCTTACGGCTTAGTCATCTTCGTGATCGAGCAAGTGATTTAGGCCGTCGAAAAGAATATCCTCTCTGCATGTGTATATTAAGCATGTCATTTTGCCTTACTTTCCTATTACCTCTCATGTCTACGTATTTGCCCGACGGGAATGTGAATGTTATATATTTTTCTTAAAATTTGAACAGCCGTGTAACAGCCTATGTCGTGAACCTCTTAAAAGTATTGGTTTTATTATAAAATTAACCACACTCTTTTCTGCATAGGAACAATATGTTTCAGGAGTTTTATTGCATACTGATATATATGTTGTGTTCTCATTTAGTTTCTTGAGATTTGTTTGCTCAATCACTGTGGTCAAACTCTACGTTTAAACACAATCATCCTTTGAGGCTCTGTTTATACAATAGAGCACATAACTTCAATGCACTATTGTTGTGTGAGGAGATTTCCTGCCACAAAATTCATCTTCTAGTGTCATATACGGTCCCGTGTCGATCATGCACTTATAGTGCTTTATGTTTGAAGTATGTTTATCACAATTAGCTTTAGAATATGTTTTATGTGCTATGCTTTTCTGTGAAATGATTAGTTCGCCCTTGACTGATTTTCACGCTTAGAGAATGTGTGGAGAAGTTGCAGCTTTTGAAGACCCCTGAAGAGCGTCGGCGCAGACTAGAGGAAATACCGGAAATCCATGCAGATCCGAAGATGGATCCTAGTTATGAATCGGAAGATAATGATAGTGATAATGAAGATGCTAGACGAGGTCTCTTCTATATCATTTTACATGCTTTGTATTAAATATAGTCACCTTTCTCCAACCCTAATCCCTAACCGGAAGTTGTTTTGTTCTATGCAGATGCTTTCATAAGATCTCGAGGCTCTGGTTTTAGCAAGAGAGGGAGGGGCCCAATCTCTCCTGGAAGGGATAATTATGTAAAAGAATCTTGGAGTGGTGGAGGAAAAGGTACTCCGAGCAGGAACCTGTCTGGCAATAACTTTTCAACCAATACTGGCCATATTGGTGAGATAGTAAATGAGAATTCGTGGAATTTAGATAGAGACAAGTCAACACAAGAATCAAACAATTTTGATAAGCCAAATTCTGCTACTAAGTCTGAATCTGCTGAATGGGCTCAGCGTACTGTATCCCGACCTGAATCTGCTTCTGGTAATGCGTCACTGCCCTCGCAGGGGTCTTACTCTGCTGAGGTTGCAGAACCTGCTGTCAAGATAAATGAATCGGAGAAGATGTGGCAATATCAGGATCCTTCTGGAAAAGTGCAAGGTCCCTTTTCAGTGGTGCAATTGCGCAAATGGAACAACACCGGTTACTTTCCTGCTAATCTGAAGATATGGAGAGCGACAGAGAAGCAAGAAAACTCTGTACTCCTGGTTGATGCGCTGGCAGGGAAGTTTCCGAAGGCGCTGCCAGCTGAGACCACGTTCCCAGCAACGAGTACCTTGAACAGTTCACATACATTGGCTGGTCATCCAAATGAGATTTCTGCAACATCGGTGCACCAAGAAAATGAGAGATCAAAACTGAGTCAAAGTTCTGGTTCTCTCTCGATTATGTCTGCTGAGAAGTGGTCTGGGAATGATACGACGAACCTACCATCTCCAACTCCAAAACAAAGTAACGCAGGCTGGTCTGGAGGGAAAGAAGCAAGTCATCTCACTGTTGCAGTTCAATCACCTTCTGTTAATGGAGTGACTCCATCTCCTACTGCAGTTTTGCCTAATCTTGCAAATCATTCTTCTACTCCTGCAACAGTATTGAATTCTGTCGTGCAAAATAATTTTAGTCCGACGCCCAAGTCTCATCCGGGAATCATGGTGAGTTCTGCAGTCCCTCTGCATAATCAGACAACCTCGATGAGTGAACCACATGTAGCTGAGGTGCACGGCCATGCACGGGCCGCTGTTCCGCCTGTGCAGACTGTTATTAGTCAGAATCTTCCAGCTGATACTCAGGTCTGGGGCAGCGGTGCACAATCAGGTCAGGGACAGGATTACGGTTGGGCCCCACCTAACGTTCAGAGTTCTTCCGGAAGCTTCCCGAACTCAGGTCCCGGGTCTGGGAGTCAACCTGATATCTGGAGACCACCTACTCAGAGCAGCCAACCAAACTTGCATTCGCCTACCACGCCAAATGCATCGTGGGGCGTGGCACCGGCTGAGAACAATAATCCTATGGTAGTGAGACCTCAAAATCCTAATGTTGGCTGGGTTGCATTGCAGGCCAATCCAAACATGGGTTGGGGGAATCTGGCGCCAGCCAATGCAAACGTAAACTGGGGCCCGGCTATGCAAGGCCCGCCACCCTCTGGTAATACTGCAGCTTGGGTTCCTCCACCCGGAAATCCAGTCGGAGGTAATATGCAAGGGATGGTTCCTGGCAACCCGAATCCTGGTTGGGTGCCAACTCAAGGTTGGGGTGGCGCTCCACCAATCCCGGGGCCGATGCCCGGTAACGGTTGGGGCCCGCCAACAGGAAATGTAGGGACGCCTCCAGCTGTTCAAGGGTCCGGACAAGGTAATGCAAACCAAGGCTGGGCTCCATGGCCTGGTGAGCAGGGCCCTGCTGGGGGTCAGTTTTCGGGTCAACGAGGGGGCCAAGGTCGAGATTCAGGGTTTGGTGGGGCCCGGCCTTGGAACAGGCAATCATCGTTTGGTGGTGGAGGTGGCGGTGGAGGCGGGGGTGGCGGTGGTCCCAGACTACACAAGGGGGGCACACCGTGTCCGTACAATGCGAATGGGCGATGTCGTAAAGGGGCACGCTGTGATTATATGCATACTTGATTTAGAAATTTCGTAGCTCTTGTTGCTTATGTGATACAGGCCTTTCGCTTTTCCTATTTCATCTTATCTAAAATTTGACTTATTTACATAGGTATTTCAAATTTCTAAACTTTGTGCAGCTCAGATGGCTACTTTTTAGCTATATGCAATTTTGCTCTAGGTTACACCCTTTTTTCAACTTTTAATACTCTCCTTTGTATTTTTCGAAAAAGCTGTAATGAGTCAAAATTTGTAAAACCGATTAATATTGGGATCTAGACTTTGGTCCGATTTAAAAAAATTTAATGGTCTTGTACAAAACTCTTAGACCACCTTGTAATAATGGGGGAAGAAATGTAGGATCTTTGGGGGTGGGGTTTTTGGCAGTGGGTAGCAAATGTGTTACTCGCAGCTTTTTTCGTTTATTTTATTTCTATTTTTTTTGTTTTTCCTTTTCTTTCGTTTATTTTTAAATGCTTAACTTTTACTTTTTCTTTTTTCTTTCAATTTTCTTGGATCAAATTCGACCGTTGTAATTATTTTAGTTTTTTATAGTTAACAATTTGACTGTTTGTAATTTTAACTTTTTATATCTTTTTAATGTTCTAAATAGCTATTTTATTTTTTATTTTTTTTGCTATAGATATCTTTTTTTTCCTTCTATTTTTCACGATCTCATTTTTTTCAATTAACCATATCAAATTCTCACATCTTTCATTATTTTCATAATCAAAATTCCTCCAATTCCATCACCACAATTCCTCTAATTATGTCTTCATCTCATAATAATCGTCAACGAAGTGAAAGTGAAACACTAAATGAAGCACAAAATCAATCACCACTTGACGTTTAAATGAATGAGATATTTAGTTGATATCTCGAGGATGATAGTGCCCATTAACATTCTTGGAGCAATTGTGCAACACATTCGTAAGACAATAATATACGTGAGATGGGTCGGGATGAGGTATATGAAAGACTCGTGAGGGTTTATTTTGACAATAATCCAACATGGGGTCCAAACATATTCAGGCGACGTCTTCGGATGTGGAAAGATTTATTCACACGCATAGTTGATGCGTTGGAAGCACAAGATATATGGTTTCAACAGAGACGTAACGCAACACTGCAACAAGGTTTCACGCCACTGCAAAAACGTACGAATGCTATTAGACAAT
Organism: Monilaria moniliformis; assembly: GCA_034509125.1. Taxonomy (NCBI): domain Eukaryota; kingdom Viridiplantae; phylum Streptophyta; class Magnoliopsida; order Caryophyllales; family Aizoaceae; genus Monilaria; species Monilaria moniliformis. The sequence goes on along the minus strand of JAYDZE010416240.1, from coordinate 6,035 downwards.
TGGCATACGGTGGCCCTACCGATCACTACGATGAGTACTTACGTGTTTCAGAAACAACGAGGTACTAATGCTTGCGCCACTTTTGCCGAGGTGTGATTGAAGTTTTTGGCACACATTACTTGAGAAAGCTGACCAATGATGACCATCGGCGATCGATGCAAGTGCATGAGGAGATGCATGACTTTCCTGGAATGCTAGGGTGCTTTGGTTGTATGCAAAGAACATGGAATAAATGTTCGGTGGCATGGAAATGTCAATTCACTCACGCCGACCATGGAGTCCCTACAATTATGCTCGAGGCGGTTGCGTCTCAAAGCTTGTTGATATGACATGCCTTTCTTGGAGTTACAGGGTCAAAAAATGACATCAATGTTCTCAATCAGTCTCACTTGTTCCACGAGTTCTACAAGGACATGCGTCTTGTGTGCCATTTACTGTAAACGACACAGAATATGCCCATGGATACTACATAATAGACGGTATATATCCCGAACGAGCAAGTTTTGTGAAAAGCTTCCAATGTCCTCAAGATCCAAAGAGACAGAAGTTCAAGCAAATGCAAGAAGCTGCAAAAAGGATGTGCAACGAGCAATTAAGGTTCTCCAGTCTCGTTGGGCCATGGTTAGAGGCCCTTTACGCTTTTGGTATAAATAAAATATTGTCGATATTATGTTCACTTGTATTATTTTACATAATTTGATAATTGAGGTTGAAGGAGAAATGACAAGTGACTGGGCCGAAGAGCAACCAAGCGTGACGAGCAATAATATCGAAGGTGAAATAAACCACAGTTCGGTAGGAAGATTTAATAAGTATCTCCAGGGAGACACTAGATCACGGGACAAGAAAAATACATGATCAACTTCGATCCGATTTGATTGAGCATGTGTAAACACAATCCGACAATGATTAGTGATTATGTGTATTTTCATTTCGTATTTAAAATTGTGTGTTGTAGCCATTTAAATTTTACATTATCATTTGTTTCAATTTTGTTATTTCTGACTAATCGGACAATTAATTATTTTGTAATTATATATTATCGATTTTAAAAACAATTTATTCATTTAATTAGTTTAGGTAATTTAATTAATTTAGGGCCTGGATGCGCTAGCGATTAACACATAGGGAAGTGGTTGCCCGGGTTTCTCGGCCACCTTGCGTAATTTTATTAGAAAAGAATTATAAATATAAAAAATAAGAGTAATGAATTATTATGTATATATATGTGTAGATATGTTGGAGGAAAGTTATGAATTTTTTAAAATTAAATAATTACTAATGTGACATGTAGATGGCGAGTTTTTGTTTCAAATTGCAGTGAATGCCATATAAACTCTTTTTTGTATCTTTAACCAATTGTGTCGATTGTTTTCGATATGATGTGGTGATCTTGTATTTTAAATTATTTTATTGTTTAGAGGCCTTTCGTGTTAGAATGAAATAAGGAAAATCAAATTCAATTTTTAGGGTTTTATGTTTTAAATTAATTTAGAGTATTCAGCAGTCACTATTGAATTAAGTTGTCGTTGGGCCACTTTTTTTTATTTAAAGAGGATTAATAATGGTTCTCTATTTACCCCATTGGTGACTCGAACCCCCGACCTATTGGTTGGAGGAGAAGCGTCTTACCAACTAAGCTGCGCTTTATCGTCAAAAGAAATCAATTAAATCTTATAAAATATTATCTAAATATACGTCTGTTTATTTAGATAATATTTTATAAGATTTAAATATACGTCTATTATCTAATCTGGTTTTGTTTGTGAAAAAGAATCAGAAGTGGTATGCCAAAGCTAAAATCTATCATCCTCAATCCAAATAAGCAAAATTTGTGAATGTTGCTAATTAAATATTTCATTACAAATAACAAGAAAACGCACACCGGATGATTTAAATGTTACTTATGGTACTGGTATACCCATTCATATCATGTACGGATATCACATTTAAAATTTTATAGTGATCTTTATAAGATATAATGATAATTATAATTATCATATAATTTAAATATTTTTTAGATAATATTAAAATAAATATACATTAAAGTCATATTTAATTGTAAAAGAGATAATATATAGGTATTGTATTTATATATATATTTATGTGATTTTAAATTTATTAGCTTCTAGGGTGAATATGTACTATAAGAATTTTCATAATGCATAAGAATATTTGAGCCATTGTTTTATTATTTTCACTACTCATTTTTGATAGAATTTTTTCTTTCTTTCATAAAATTATTAAAACACCCCTTACTTAATTACATAATAATTGAATAAGTGACGTCACATTTTAGTAATTTGTATACTTATCTTTAAATGTTTAAGATTTGTTTTTAAACATTAAGTCTTTTACATCAGTGACAAAAGACGTAAAGCTAGCCTAAGCTTCCAATCCTGCTACAGACATACGATAGCTTGTGCAATAGTGCATGAATCCCTTATACTTAAGGTATTACAACGATGAGCTTCTCCATAATCCGCCAATATAAAATTATAGCATGTCACACCTATTAACTTGCAATAGTTACCAAAATGGGAGTAGTCGGTGACTTGCCAAGACAACGAATTCGACAACTTGGGACATACGAAGCTAATCTGCAAAATAAACAGTTTGGAGGGATGTGAGCTTCACCTAGCTCAGTAGCGAGTTCATACATTAGGTACTAATTCCCCTAGTTTTTTTAACATGCTAGTTCACACCCGAGATGAATCTGTACAATCTGTAGTGAATGGGTATACCAATACATGTACGGATATCACATTTATAGTAACACCACACTATTGAAATTACTTATGGTACTGGTATACCCATTCATATCATGAACGATATGGGTGCACAGACCATATAAAACTCGACATGGGTGCCCAGTACACAATTTCTCCACATGTGGGGACCGATGGGACCATGCTTAGAATCTGTACCATTGCTCCCATGTATGTCTATTGTAAGGCGGTGCACCATAAACCATGTATGCTTAATATTAGGCGAATATCGTTTAAAAGCCCATTTACGGACATCATGTTATGTATAACAAAATATGTGTACGTGTGGGTCATCGCTTCGGTTATCCATAAGGAGAATCACAAACATGTGTGCATTACTGCTGTCATGTGGCATGCCAACTATACCCTGTAACTCAGTCAAGCAAAACGATGTTTATACACAGGTTTATGTTTTTCATTCATGTGCTCATATCATGTTATCATATAATTCATTATGCCCAAACGTCAATAACCACACCAAATTGCATGAATAACATATTAGTAGTAATGTCCTTATGTCATATCTTATTATATGATCCTATCAACATAGTAAAACATATCCCACATTTCGTCATTAACTTACTAATTATATACTTATTACTAAATCAACACTTAACTAAACATACTTTAAACCTCCATAAGCACAAACATCAGAAACAACATGCAATTCAAGTCACAAAAAAGTAGATTCTAATATACGAGTACGCTACCTTAGCAAGCCGAACAACCTAACGACGACAATTCTATTCCCGCACCTTTTCTTTGCCTTGACCACTTGCCCTCGGGATCTTTAATAAGTTATTTCACAAGTAAATCCCTTCCCAAAAGTATTCAATCCAATAGGTAACTATGAAATGCTATAAAGTATTATCTTATCTAACAATTGTCTATTGCATGGCAGTGTCTTTGATTTAATTTTCTTTATTCATCCATAGAATTTTGGGGACTTAACCTAATACTTCCAAAAACTACAGAGAATCTAGTTTTAATCCCAAAAGATTCATTCAAAAATTTCTCATAATTGGGAGTTATATTCATTTTACTACAGGTTGTACAATTTAGACAGTTTCTAGCACCAGTTTTTCAAACAACTTATAAAAATAGAAAATGAAGTTCATAATTCACCAAAAATTACAGGAGACTTCCAGACACAATAAAATTATTTTAAATATTGTTAACACAGATTAATCATTACTTTAAACCTTCAAAAAAAAATTCAAGTACCCAACTATAAAACAGAGCAATTTCTAAAACCTTACTTTAACTTCAGTTTGGAAACATTCAAAACTTCAATACGCTCTTGGACACCATCACATATTCCAAAGTACAACATCAATAGTGTCATGAAATAAAGTTTATAAAATTATTAAAGTTGGTAACCAATCAAAAATATATTAATAGTTCCAACCACTAGCTTGAAAACTATTTTTCCAAAGTCCTTTTGGATTTCAACCATATCCAAAAACATCACAGCATGTCATAACATCGAGATATACTGTTTTTACCCAATATACTCACTTAGAAGGCATAATACTCATGAATATATTCAATGTCCTTTTTTATTCACACTTAAGCATTCAATGTCCTTTTTTTTTATCCAAATCAATGACAAAATAACTAGCTCGTATTCTTATTTCGCCCTATTTTCATCGATGATGTAAACCACACAAATTGTAGAGATGGTGTTTTTGGTGCTAAGATTTAAAAATCTCGTCGTAAACCAAAAAGGGAGTTAAAGTCAGTGTTATTATATGCAATTACCACTATTCTTTATAATGTAATTGATCTTGAGTTCACTGAAGATGTGTTATAAAAGAGAAATTCTAATACCTTTGCACGTTGCCTTTTGTAGGAACTTTGTACCATGGCAAATTCTGTTTATTTGTTGATATCTTTTACGTGATGATATGTATTTGATAAACTCTCTCTCTCTCTCTCTCTCTCTCTTTCTCTCTGTGTGGGCAGCTTAGGAGCTTAGAAGCACAAGGCATCCATACAAAGCAGGCAGAGGCCATAACATGTCAAATGACTTTAGTTCTTACTGTCAGCATGGAATACATATTGCAAAACGTCGCCTCAAAATCCGAGATGCAGAAAGTAAGATTTTACAGAACTATGAAACATATAAAACTTAAATTTTTGATGTGAGTTAGATGATTCTTTTTTTTTTATTCTTTTTGTAGGTTGTGATGGCAACTGAAACAAATATTGTAAAAGTTGAAGTCCGAAGTGCAAAGTTGCCTGGTAATAAATTGTTAGGATTGATGGTGTAGCACTGACCTAAGTATATTTTGCAATATTTATATATCTTAATATTTAGTGATGAAATATAAAAGCATTGTGAAGAACTATTTAGTCATGTACTTTTTGTGACGTAGGACAACAATTCTTCGTCTTTGCAAGGTAAAGATGCGAAGATCCGAAATGATACCGACAAATTATATGCATGGTGAACTAAGGTTTCTCTCTAATTCCAACTTCTGTGTGTGCCTGTGTGTGTGTGTGTGAACTAATAGTTTCAAACAAGTAAGTTGTATTTGATCAATAGCCACTTTCTTCAGTAAGGCATGAGATTGACAAAGTTACTTCTGCACAACGTTTGGATTTGAATCTTGAAAGAAGGTAAGAACTCCTAATTCAATCATGAAGATAATATCACTCCATATTTATTTATCTTTTCGTATTTTGTGACATTGAATTTGATCAAACTAGGCGCGTCGATGGGGAGCTTAGTGATATGAGGGCTAGAACCACCAAATCTCCAACAAGCTCAATAATGTGAGGTTTCCTGGATTGTGTTAATTTGTAGGTTGTGATGGCAAATGAAACAATGTGAAGTTGAAGTCTGAAGTTCAAAATTCTCTTGTAAGAAAAACTTTTTTTTCGATGCGAAAACAATGCTCAAAGCACGAACAAATGGCGAGCTAAAGGAACAAACAATCTAGCCAAATCTAAACCTAAAAAGCAGTACAAACAAAGCAAAGACAAAAAACAACACCCAAACCAAAGACACCATAGCAAGACATAATAGATCCAAGGAACAACACACGAACCGACCCCAACAATGGACATAATAGAAAGAGGAATCAGGCAGTCCCGTTTTTTACCTTGGGAGCGCAGCAGAGTACACAAGCCCTTCCAGAATTCCGACATCCGCAGCATCCATACAATTTCCGGGTTCAATCCGCTTAAGATATTTTGTCTCTTAATTGATTCTTGAATCCCGTCCAAGCTCTAATGTCAATCCACCTTTCATTCATCTGTTCT
>JAYDZE010416129.1:0-16707 GCA_034509125.1 Monilaria moniliformis | reverse complement strand
CCTACGTCTCCGAGCACCCGCTGCAGGTCCGTTTCAATTTATAGGGAGAAGATTACAAATTGAGGATTTCCAAGTGAGTTCTAACTATGGGGGGTGAGTTTCTTATATAGAAGCAAACTCACCCCCACTTACACAAAACCCACTGATGTGGGACAAAATAAAAAAAACCAAACTCAAAACCCACCGATGTGGGATTATAATTCAAGCCAATTTCAACAATTCCAAGACCTTGAAAATTCTTCGATCTAAGTATGATATATAACTTCGTTAGAGTTAAGATTTGGATACACATTCACCCTAAATAGTTATTTTTCTTTAATTTTTAATGTCATTTTCTTTAGAGTAAGCTTTGGAAAAAATAAAAAACAAATTAATGAAATTTAAAAATCTAAATGTAAGTAAATATTTTGAATAACCAAATTATTTTTTGAGTTACAAATACACACGCACTTGAGATAATTTAAATATCCGACTTATTGGTTGGTGGGAAAACGTGTTACTAACTAAATTGTGCTTTATCATCCGAACCATTTTTGATTTTCGCTAATTGAGATAATATTTTATTTCTTTGAGCTAAATTAACATCTTTAAATATGTGTAAAAATTGTTGAGTTGTGGTTGATAATGCAGAAAATAGAAATAAGAGGGGGCAAAGTGGAATTATTATAAACTAAAAACATTTTGCTAGAAAGTAGCAAGTAGATAAACCCCAACGCGACACGAAAGATTGAATATGCGCTTGAGGGTCAAGGCGAGCTGCTGCTGTTCCTGCTCCCTCATATTCAAAATTGAAAAACCGTCGCCTATTTGCACGTTTGTTAATGGATTTTCGACCAACTTCTCAGAGGTGAATGCCTATCCTTCGACTTTCTTCTTCGCATTACTTCGTCCAGACCCCAAATTTGCGACCTTTTAGTAACTTTTAATCCTTTGCTGTTTGTGCCCAACATGTATTTACCTTCGCGAATCTATCTGATTGCAGTAGATTGATTAGCGGGTCTTCTCTGTATTGATTGTTGATAAAAAAAGGCAAGGACATTCTTGAACTGAAGGAAATAAAGCTTTAAAATTTGTATGATACTTGTTAATATCCAAAATAATTGGCAAATAAGCGTGTGTTCTTACTTGGTGAACGATTTAATGTAAATTGATTTTCCATGGTGAAGGCACCTTGAGGTGAATCAAGTCTAAGTCTTTTGCAAACCAAGACATGTGGACATCTTCTGATGTCTTGTGGGGAACCAGAATTCAATATTCTGTGCTGCCATATTCGCCAAGCCAACAATGTAGAAAATGTACGGGAAAGTCCAAACTTCGTAATAAGAGAAAACCAGTAATTCAGACATGGATGGGGAAGAGAACTCAACGGTTCCTCCTTCCTGCTTTACCAAGAGGTATTGCTTATATTCCTTGTTGTCATTGGAGTCAGATTTTGCTCCAATATGTTGCTGAACACTCAAATGTGTCCAGTGGTTTCACAGATGATGAGAAGATTGCAAGATATTGTGCAAGTTACTACTTGGCGTCCAACTTGTTCTTCAGTGATTGCCAAATTTCTCATACTTGTATTCCAAGGAATTCACACATTACTGAAGCTTTCCCAATAAGAGACCAGGTTGTTGAGGAACCTTGGCTAATGCAGCCGTCCCTTGTCTCTCACCATTTTGCTGATATTTATACTTCAAGTGATAATGATAATGAAAGAGAGATATTGAACTGCTCGAATGGTAGTGTTAAGAACTCGGAAAAGTTAATAGAATCAAGCCATGGTGAGGATTTCAACCATAAGCATAATTGTAATGTGAATGAAATGGATATCCCGGAACAGTCTGATTCTTTATTCACAAATTATATGGTTGAGGAGCCCTGGATTTTTGAAACTGTATGCTCTAGAGTTAAGGAGGCTTCAGTTGTGCTCAGTAATGAATTGGCTAAAGACGAGGTCACTCAAACTGCACTCAGTGAACCACATCAGCCCACCACACCTGAGAACCTGGTGCATGAGGAGGAAAATAATAAAATGGCAAAGGAGGACTCTGTTTCCACTGTCATATTGATCAATTCTTCGATATGTACCGTTCAAAGGATTGCTGTATTAGAAAATAATAAACTAGTTGAACTATTGTTGGAGCCTGTGAAAAACAACGTGCAGTGTGATAGTGTATACCTAGGAGTAGTGACAAAGCTAGTACCTCATATGGGTGGTGCATTTGTAAATATTGGCAGCCCAAGGCCATCTTTCATGGATATAAGGCCCTATAAGGGACCATTTTTATTCCCTTCATTCTGTGGCCCTATGGAGGAAACAGAGGTAAAGGGCTCCACATCTGATAAACCAGAAGAGCAGGTCGATTTTCCTGAAAATGGAGCCTTATCTACTGGAGTAGAAGAACCAGATGAGGAGGACGACCAAAGCGAAGATGAATTCATCAATGACGAGTTTGAGCATCATGGAAATCAGACTAATATTGATGTTTTAGATTTCTTAAAGGACAATCTAAATGGTAGCATTGCTGAGCATGGAGTTGATGGTGAGAAACACAAGTTTGTAGAACATCTAAATGGAGAGGCTGACCAGCTGCAGAGTAGAAGCCAACCCCAGGATGCCAGCATTAAGATCAAAGAGAATAAATGGGAACAAGTTAAAAAGGGCTCTAAGATAATTGTACAAGTTATTAAGGAAGGATTGGGTACAAAAGGCCCCACATTAACAGCTTATCCAAAGCTGCGAAGCAGATTCTGGGTATCTAATACTTGGTGACCTCAACTTCTATGTTAAATGCTCCAGGATTTATATTTTCGATCAAGTTTCTTAGATTGTCTTTAATGCTGCAGGTACTGATGACTCGCTGCAAAACAATTGGAATTTCAAAGAAAATTTCTGGTGTTGAGCGAACACGATTACGACTTATAGCAAAAACTTTGCAACCACCCGGATTCGGGCTCACTGTAAGGACTGTTGCTTCTGGTCATTCACTGGAGGAATTGCAGAGAGATTTGGAAGGGCTCCTATCAACATGGAAAAGCATAGTTGATGATGCAAAATCTGCTGCTCTTGCTGCAGATGAAGGCGTTGAAGGAGCTGTTCCTCTTATGTTGCATAGGGCAATGGGTCAAACACTTTCAGTAGTTCAAGATTATTTTAATGAGAAGGTGACTGCATTGGATCTTTCTCTCTTGATCAAAGTTTCATCTCCTTTATTGAGTTTTATTGTTTTATAGCCTTACTTTTTGATTGTGAATCAAAGTCATAAGTCAATGCATCTGATCTCTTTAAATCTTTGTTTCTTTAGGTGGCAAGCATGGTAGTTGATTCTCCACGGACTTACCATGAGGTATGAGAGCTGGCAGCTATTTGCAACATCCTGGTTACCAACCTAGTTGTGCATCTGAGAGGATGAGTATATGAGTCTTAACTGTTCAATTAGCCTTACCATCTGAAAGGATTACATGTTTCGACAAGTTTTTATCTATTAAACCAAAAAGGACCCAATATGGCTCTATTGAAGCAATATAGATGCTTCTTTTAATTCTAAATACAAGTTATTGACTTCGTTGTCATGTAATAGGTTACCAACTATCTTCAAGAGATAGCTCCGAACCTTTGTGACAGAGTTGAGCTATACAGTAAAAGGACTCCCCTCTTTGATGAATACAATATTGAGGAAGAAATCAATAGCATTCTCACTAAAAGGTTGGTCTTGTTCCCTTTATCTGTTTGCCTTCATGTACTTTGAGAGGGCGTTTACTTTTGCGGATTAGCCTAGATAGATAAAAATAGTATATGTGTTTACTTTGAAGGATTGGAGTTTTGGGCTATCCCAAGGCCCGTGATAATTCCTATCATTTGAGCTAATTCTACTTGATCTTATCCCATGGAAAAGGTGGGATTATAGAAATCCTAGTAATGGGGATAAAATTAGTCAAATCTTCTAACTTATCAATCATGAAATGTGAACACCCCTTATACATTATGCTTTTAGTCAGCTCTAGTATTGTAAAGTTACAATTTTATACTCCCACCTTAAAAAATCACTATAGTATCCTCTGTCTTTCTCAATCTAATGGATGGTTGAAATGGGGTTTCAGCACCCACAACTGGTTGAAACTTATATAGCAACTAGAATGAAGCATACATTTTTACTGGGTAAAAGAAAAACAAAGTGATGAGTTTAGTTACCTTTACTATAATACTGGACATGCCTCGTTTTAATTCAAATAGTAAGTCTTGAAAAATCCACTCGTTGATGGGAACTGTGTTGCTCAATGTTGGTGGCCCGTAGGTTATCTTTCTGAGATAATTATTCATGATTAGATCTTTTCTCTGCTTTCTTGCTTTCGTCTTTTTGGAATGCTAAGAAAGATTCTATCCCAAGCGATAGGGCTAGAAAATTTTGTTGCCAGCAAGAGTATAAAAATAAAACAAAGTCCAAGGTTTTATTGTATACAATGAAAACATGTCTGATATCACTGAGGTTACATATCTAATATGTTAATAGTGCTGCTAAGTTCATTCATATTCTTCAGTGCCATCTTTTCAATTGAACTGACGTTCATTGTCACTCAACTTGGTCTCATATTTGTAGCAATTAATTTGCAAGTCAATTTTTTCCTGCCTGAGAACAATCTCATTTACTTTTCAGGGTTCCTCTGGCTAATGGTGGTTATCTAGTGATTGAACAAACTGAGGCATTGGTATCTATTGATGTAAATGGGGGCCATTGTATGCTAGGTCAAGGGACTTCACAAGAGAAAGCTATTCTTGAAGTGAACCTTGCAGCAGCCAAACAGGTATATTCAGATTCAATTAGGTTTGCTTTCTCTGTCTATGTTCTACACCCTCCGTCCCACTAATAATGTCTCAAAAGCTCTGGACACGCATATTAAGGAATGCAGTTTTTGTGGTTATAAAATCAAAGGTTTGGGTTTGAGACATTAAAAATGGGACAACCCAAAAGTGATTTTGAAACACTATAAGTGGGACGGAGGGAGTATTATGTAGTCTGTAAGCAAGACCCTTTAGCATGTCTTATTTAGGAAATACTATGAATTGATGAGATTCTTTATAGAGCCATCTGGATTTGTAGATGTAGATATGTGCTTTGGATGCACATGTTTGATTTAGAACATCCTCATTGGTGAAAAACAATCTCTTATGCTAATTAGAAACTAAGTAAATTTTCATTTTCTATGTTATAAGTAGCATGCTGGACTGGAGTGATCTTGTACATTAGTTTTATATAGTTAACTATGCTTGGTGTTGTATAAATGAACTTATATTTTATGTTGGACATGTTTCTTCATTGCAGATTGCCAGAGAATCAAGGCTCAGAGATATTGGTGGAATTATTGTTGTGGATTTCATTGATATGGTAGATGATTGTAAGTATGAGAGTTATTTTTCCCAGTTCACTGGCATGCAGTACACAATTGTTTTCCATCATGCCCATTAGTGATATATTTATCTTAATGTAAGAAAGGATAACTACAAGTTATAATAATAAGAGAGATGACAGATTTCTTGTACAACTACTTGTTGCTTGGTGCTCAATTAGTGTTTCATTATCGTATTGTACTTTTAGTGTTTTTTCTTTCTTCCTATAGCCTTGTTTTAGGTTTATTTAGTAAGACTTATGCATGAGGCTTGGTATTTGGCATGCTAATTGCATTTTAGTTCTTAGATACCGGATGTAATACATTGGGAAGATGGATATAAGCCCACCCCTTTCCTCATTTCTTCTCTTTTCTGGACATAATACTTTTAAGACTGAACTCTTCTATTCTGCTTCCTCTTTTCTCGAGCTCCAAGCCCATTCTTTACCCACATCCTCTATACTACCTTATAGATAAAGGCTCAAGATGTTTGTAAATGGAAGGCTAATGACGTATATCTAATTGAAAAAATCTAACAATCTAGTAAGGAGGAGCAGACTTCTATTAGGATTGGAGAAGTCTAATGTATGCAAAGTCCTATGCCTCTATTCTGACATTTTTTGTTTGATGGTGCAGCAAATAAGAGGCTCGTTTATGAAGAAGTTAAGAAAGCTGTTGAGAGGGACAGATCAACCGTGAAAGTATCTGAACTGTCCAGGAATGGGCTTATGGAAATAACTCGAAAGCGGGTATGTTAATATTTTCAAGATTTCTTGACAAATAGATATATTTACATTCACCTGTTAGCATTTAGCAGAGAAGGGAATTAGACAGTTGTATCACTTGTATGTGGTAGTAAATATCACGCTTTATAGATTTTCATTGAACTATGGGCTTCTCCCTCTCTATTTTGAGCAGGTTGATCTGAAGAATGGTTCTGTGATTTTGAAATACTCTGACAAGTTACACCTCGTTCTCATTTAATCAATATAAGCTAGGTTTAACAGTAGAGGGTAATAAGGAACCTGATAAGTTAACAACTCCTTGCTGCATGGTATATAACATATTTTCTTAATTTTAATTAATTCAGACATGAGACTCTTATAATATAAAATTATTTGTGAGGACCTGGAAAGTGATGCATCTCTTATTGCATACACTCTATTAGCTGCTGATACCTTTTCTATGTTGATGGTTGATAGGTTCGACCCAGTGTAACATTCATGATCAGTGAACCATGCACCTGCTGCCAGGCAACTGGCAGAGTCGAAGCTTTGGAGACGTCATTTTCCAAAATTGAGCACGAAATATGTCGACTTTTGGTGAGTGGTTTTCCTTGGGAATCGAAAATTTAGTTGAGAAATAATTTGTTATGCTAAAAATTACAATAGCTTATATTGGAGGATTTACTTTTTGCCTGTGCCTTCATCTTTTTCTGAAAGAGCATTCGGTAATTGTCTGCTGGGTTAGTTGTTTGTTGGCAACGTAAAAAAACTTGCCTACTTCACATTTTGATGTCTTATGTTTCACTGTGCTCTAATGGTTGTCTTTTTATTTGGCCAGTCAACAATGGACCAGAAAGCAGATCCCGAGAAACCCAAATCTTGGCCACGATTTATTCTAAGGGTGGATCGGCATATGTGTAACTATCTGACCTCAGGAAAGAGGACGAGACTAGCGGTTTTAAGTAGTTCTCTTAAAGTTTGGATTCTCCTAAAGGTATGCAAAGCAACATTCATTTCTGGTCCAACTGGTTTTTGATGGTAATATTTGAGTGCTTTAATGGTATCTATATCTGCAAATGTGGTCGTGTGTTCCTTTTGAAAAGTGAAATCCATGTATCTGCAGGTGGCTAGAGGGCTCAACAGAGGGGCATTTGAGCTGAAGCTTCTGACAGATGAAACCCCAGACAAGGGCCGACACGACAGTGCTGCAATCTCAGTATTGCGACCCAAAGAAGTTTTACCTCATTCTGCTCCCCCAAGAGTAACCCTTTTTCCCATAAAAAACTGGAAAACAGGTAGGAAATGAAGCATATAGCTGGACGTATCGCAGTTTTGTACATACCATTATTTAGCAGCAGGCTGCATGTAAATATTTTTGACCATTTACTATCAATCTAGAATATTTACTTGAGAGGTTGTGAATGTGATTAGCAGGCAGTTTGAGGCTATCACATATATAAATGAGAACCGTGGGCCTTGATAATGAAATGCAGCCCTTCAAAGATGAAGAAAGACAAACTCATAAATTGCAGGCACCTCCCCTATTTTCTTGAGGGTAGCCTCATCAGGTTCTTCATCCACCCCAATTGCCATTATGGCCTTGCCCCTCTTACCACTTCTTCCAACACTCATGAAGCTCACATTCACGTTATGCTCTCCAAGAATATTTCCCACTTGTCCGATCATTCCCGGCTGGTCTACTTGACGACACAGTATGACGTTTCCCTCCAAGCTCACGTCCACGCTGAATGCTCCCACACGCGTCAAATGAGGCACCCCGAGCTTCACACTCCCTTGGATGCTAATCCTCCCGTTATCCAATAATGCGCTCTCAAATCTTGACTCGACATCACTTATTTGTAGTTGAATCGACTCCACGGGTTGGTCCATTGAAGAGTTTGTAGCTACCTTTTCCTCACCAATCCTGAGGTGTTTTTGCTTGGCTATGAAATCTGCATTTACAAGGTTGACATGAGCATCGGAGATAGGCTCAATGATGCCCTTTGTGATCATAGCTCGAAGAATCCTAGTGTCCAAGTTGTCTTGATCTCGAGCTGAACCATACACCACCTTCACTGATTGGATTCCACTTCCTCCGGCAACCAACTGCACAGCTACTCTGCCCAGCTTCTCAGCTAGAGCAACATAAGGACCCAACTCAGACATAACCTGGTAACAAAGCAAGCACGGTTCAATGGCCAAGGATAGGAGGAGAAGGAAAGCACAAGGCACGTCGCTAATGGTGACCTGAGGAGAAACGATAGGAGCATTGACTGCAGTAGCAGAAAGTTCCCCTCTTAATGCACCAACAACAGCCTCTGCTATCTCTACCGCGACTTGTTCCTGTGCTTCCTTTGTGCTAGCTCCAAGGTGAGGTGTGGTTATCACATTCTCATGTTGCGCGAGTCTGCCATCTCCGAACGGAGGCTCCTCTGTGAACACATCAAGGGCCGCCTACCAACAAATTTTACCATATATCAATCACAATCACAATCACAATCACAATCACAATGTCGAGATGGGAGAGGAAGGTGGTGGCTGACCTGAGCAACAATTCCAGCATCAAGGGCTCTGAGCAAAGCATCTTCATCCACAACGCCACCACGAGCAACGTTGATGAAGCGCACTCCCTTGGTCATCTTGGCAAAGGCTTGATCATTGAATAGTCTGTGAGTTGAAGGGGTAAGAGGCATATGCAGGGACACAAAATGTGCAGTGGAAAGAGCTTCATCAAAAGATACCAAATCCACACCAATGGCACGCGCTGTATCAGCGGGAGCGTAAGGGTCGTGAGCAATAACATGCATTCCTAGTGCCTTAGCACGCCTTGCAACCTCACTTCCAACTCTACCAAATCCCATCACTGCCAGAGTCTTCCCAACCACACTAACACCAACATGCTTACTACGTTCCCATTTTCCTATATATGTATATGTATATATCACACTTCAACTTATAGACATGACAGTTTTTAAGGTCTTGGCTAATTATATACATACCAGCTTTCATGGAGGCATCAGCCTGAGCCACATTCCTCGCCATGGCAGTGAGCAGAGCAATCCCGTGCTCAGCGGCGGCGATTGTATTGGCCGTGGGGGCATTGACCACCAAACACCCAAACTCGGTAGCGGCCTGCCTATCCACATTGTCGATACCCACGCCGGCTCGTCCCACCACCTTCAACCTCCCTTTGGCGGCTTCAAACAAGCGGCGCGTGACCTTGGTCCCGCTCCGAACAACCAGCGCATCAAACTCCACGATCCTGGAGCACAAATCCTCCAAAGATAGATTATAGAGGCATTCCACTTGACCGAATTCACGTAGCAAATGGAGGCCCGCTTCTCCGAGCTTCTCGGAGACTAAGATGGAGGGGGATTCTGAATTTCCTGAGTTCAAAGTAGTGGATGTGCGCCTCAAGTTGGTGGAGAGAGAGAGTTTGTGGAGGGGAAGAATGGGATAAGATTGTTTCTTGTGTATTTGGTTGGTGAGATTACAAGTGGCACACCAGGTGGAGATTGCTGCAGCCATTTTTTGTGTGTAAATGAACGACAACAACAAAAAGGCCCAGATTTCAGATCAATCCATCAATATGAAGAAGATCGATTTATTTTATTTTTAAATGTAATAGCCAGAAACTAGTATTTTGACTTGTATTGAATTCATTTACTTGTAATAGTAACTATAATAACGGAAAACAAAACAAAGCCAGTTTCTCTCTCTCTCTCTATCTCTCTCTCTCTTTTTTGTTTTTTTTTTTGTTTTTGTTTTTTTGTTTTTTTGTTTTTTTGTTTTTTTTTATATAGCCTTATCTTGCCAAGTTGGAAGTTAAAACAACAAACAAAAACCTTCATTTCATCATGTGTTATGTTTTAGTATAACTTGTTGAATTTATGTTCTAATTTTTCTGAATTATAATTTGAAAATATACTCTTGTTCTAATATTACGTGCACTCAATTTAAGAGGAGTTATTAGACAAGGACGGTTGTTGCTTAATATTATGTTGATATACTGAAGGCATAACAACGTATAAAATATAAAAATTATTTATATATGTTTGATAATATATTCTGAAGTTTTGACATCAAAACACACACACACAATGATCAATTTGTTGCATGTCAAGATGCAACAAAATGGGGAAACCAGCTAAACAAACAACCAAATCATTAGTATCACAAAAACAGATAAGTGATTGAACTCATTCAATTTCCCATTCTCAGTTTGATCTTGAATGAATGAAGCACAACAAAAACTATCTGTGCTCCTTATCCTACTCCTAAACATGATGATGCTACTAGTGCAAATTAACAAAACAAACACTCTTGTTTTAAGATTGCATTTGCTGCAGCCACTCTACCTTGATGTTGTCTCTCTAACCACCTTCATGTTCTCTCTCTCTCTAAGCAGCTTCATGCCAAAATGCCTGCAACACAACACAATCAAACGCTATGCATGCAACCACTATCATTATCGATATTGCAAATATAAAGAGATCAGAATAGATTACATTACCGTCCCATCATGAGAAGAGTAGCCTGAGGGTTGGTGCCAGGCGAGACGGTAAACGTGGAACCATCGACAACTCTAAGCCCTCCAACGCCAACCACTCTGAGGTTTCTGTCCACCACCTTCCCCATGAGGCAGCCACCATGGTAGTGCCATATCGTGCTCACTGTCCGCCTGCAGAACTCCCCCATCTCATCGTCATTCAGCTGATCACGCGGCAGTGGTGTTCCCACATACCTAAACTCCCTTCCTCCGAACCACTGATGCACCTTGAATTCATCCATGGAACGGCTGTTCAGCACATCTCCAATCTTTCTTGTGCCATTTATGCACAGCTCAAGATCAGTGGGGTTGCTGAAGTAGTTGAAACGAACAAGGGGGTTCGTCCTAACATCTGTGGATGCCAATCTCAGAGACCCTGTCGAAAGGGGCCCGACTATCTTCTCCATTAGAGTGGCAACTGAGACATAAGATGAGCTAGCAGGCCTAATGAAAATGGGGCGAGCAGGGGAGAGGAAGGGCACAATGTTGGATGCTGCTTCAAGATAGGTACCAGAATTGGTGATGCCAACAACCTGAATCAGAGAATGGTCCAAGGGCACCGGTGGGACAATCGAGATCCCATTTCTTGGGTTGTCATACAAGAACCGCCCAACGTAGGGCGAGTGCAGTGCCACCGGAATCCCCCACGACGCCAGATAAGGCCGTGGCCCAATGCCGCTCAGCAGCAACAGCTGAGGGCTGCCCAGAGCCCCTGCGCACACCAACACTTCGCCATTGTCACGCACCATTGCGTGGTGAAAGCCCCCATTTCGGTCGCGGAAAACCACACCAATCGCGCTCTGCTTCGCTGCAGTAGGTGCGAGCAGAATCCTCTCCACGCTAGCTTGCACCACCACCTTAAGGTTGCGGGGATTGGCGTAGCTGAGAAGGTCGGCCGCACTGTGCCTTGTGCCGGAGCTGTCGAAGGTGGAGCCACCGATCTTGGTGCCGATGGTGTGATCCAAACTGAAGCCGTGGTAGGGATCGATCCCGGCCTCCAATAACGCATCTCGAAACGCAGATTGCCAAATCCTTAACTCCGGCCTAAACACGATTGCCTTTTCAACCCATTCGTAAGATTGATTCACCATTCTAAGATCCCAATCGATCCCCGATTTGGTGTAAAAATCAGGATCAGCTCTGCTGTAGAAACCGGCGTTAATCGCGCTACTTCCGCCAAGAACTCTGCCTCTAGCGTTGGGAACTCCATCTTCGGATGTGAAGGCTTGAGCAGGGGAGTCGTGGGCATCAACTTCCATCAATGTTGTGAGGAAACCGTCGCGACTCATCAGATTTGGGACGCCAAATGGAATTCCTCCCCTCTCCAAAACAAGAACCCTAAACCCTTCCGATAGCGTCGCCGCCAGTGGGCAGCCGGCTGTGCCGCCGCCTACAATTATGTAATCATAGTAATCTTCCGCCGGAAATTCAGTGGCGTTGGATACCAGCCCCAGATACGCCGGACCTGCAACACACAAGACCAAAAACGAACAAATAAGAAACTAGAGAATCGATCGAATAAATCGGAGATGGTGATGGTTACTTTGTTGAGAATGTGATAGGGGTAGAGAGATGAGAGCGGCGATTGCGAAGAGAAAAAGAAATGACAGCGGAGGTGTGAAGAATCTTTCCGGCATTGCTGCAGGCAAGCTTGGATTTTCTTGGTTTTGGGTGAGATTTCTTTGAGAGAGAGAGAGAGAGAGATTGATGGTTGTGGATTGCGGTTAAGCTGAAGAAGTAGAGAGAGTTTTGGTGGGAAATTCAGTTAGAATAATGATTATGTGAAACTGTGCGTATCAATGCTCCAAGATTCCTAATAATTATTATTATTAGAGCGACAGTGAAGTTATAATCTAACTGCAACTTACCTAACTCCAATTTTTTTATTCTTTCATTTTTTTGTAGTATTCAATGTCCAAACTTTGGTGGATTATTATTTGAAAAATGGGAAATTAGATTTGAGATATGTTCGTTTTTAACATTAATTAAGGCAAGTTGTGCATCGCACGGGCTAAACACTAGTACATTAAAACAGAAGAGTATTGGTATGACCGCTAACTTAATTAATAAATATATATTGCTTAACGTATAGTATAGGATTATCATTAAATTCACAACCATCACTCTCTTTTTTTTACATACCTCACATCACATGACATGACATTTTCATAACAAAAAATTCAATAGTTTGTCGCCATTCAAATAGGCGCAATTCAAGTCATAAAATATTTATGTGTGTGTGAGTATGTAATTCATTTTCTTTTTGTCACGGTCTTGTACGCCATTTACATTTTAATCGTTCAATTATAAATTTATTTACTTCCCTAATTAGATCATATTAATGTCATGATACAGATGAGCGCCACTAATTTTGTTATTTGTAATCGTCAGTTAGGATGTAATTCAAAATATCTCGAAACTATAAAATACTTGGAAACTAAATATTAATTTTCAAAATTTATACATTTAGGCACTTTAGTAGCCTAGATAATAAGTTTAAGATAAGGAGTTTATCTGGTTTTATACATTTGATAGCCTAGATAATTTATTCTTAAAGGCCGTGTTTAGCATCAAGGCTCGTGCTAAAAGTGACATCTAATTACATATTGCACCAAATGGATGCGACTACTTATCTGCCTCGAGATTATCGCCGCAATTACATATAATTTTTCCTCCCTTACCCTCTCAATAGATCCAAAACGAAAGAAAACTCCATTGCAGCCCTAGCAAGTTCTTCTTCTCCCGTTTTCGTCATCCTCCGTCGACGCCCTGGAAACATTATGTCCGGCAAAAATATTACCCGATGTGGTTTGAAGCATGTATTTTCTTTTCTTTTGAGCATAAATAGGGAAATTATTTATTGGTGTGGCGTATTCAAAATCTGAATTAGTTTCATCAAACTTATTAAATACTAGTATTTATTGATATTCATATGCCATATAAGTAGAAAAATAAATTAACAAGAATTGTATACATATGCATATACACATTATTTAATTAAGCACCAAAAGTCTCAAATCCAGATATCAAAGCCCCCCTTCCTTCCCCTCATTCTTCTCTTCTGTTTGGGAGCTCTCTTCCTTCGTTCCAGGAACCTTCTCTGCTCTTGGGTTTTCTCCCTTTTCTCTCTCTCTCTCCTCTTCCTCCATTGCTGAATATCCATGGACTTGTCTTCTTTCCACACCAACCCCTATACCACTCTCTCAATTTCTCTCTCTACAGCACAACCCATAATCTCCATAATTGATTCCTTGATTTCCTACAATTATTACTGAAGCATCAATTCTACTGAACTTGGATTCAGCTGAATCAGCTTTCTTATCTCTCGCCTTCATCAATCATGAGGCCCCTACAGCCGCCGCCGGCCGCCGGATCCGCGGCGAATCGCGCTAGCCGCCAACGGCGCCGCCCAGACCTAACCCTGCCCATGCCACAGCGGGACACCTCGCTGGCCGTCCCCCTCCCTCTGCCGCCGAGCTCCGCCCCCTCCTCAGTCTCGTCCTATCTCCAATTAGAGTACTCCGAGCTGGAGCGCGTGAGCCGCATCGGGAGCGGCGCCGGCGGCACCGTGTACAAGGTTCTCCACCGCCCCACCGGCAAAATCTACGCCCTGAAAGTGATCTACGGCAACCACGAGGACGCCGTCCGCAATCAGATGCGCCGCGAAATCCAGATTCTCCGCGACGTGGACAACCCTAACGTGGTCCGGTGCCACAACCTCATCGATCACAACGGCGAAATTCAAGTCCTCCTCGAGTACATGGACAAGGGATCGCTCGAGGGCACGCACATCCCCAACGAACCCTCGCTCTCCGATCTCGCCCGCCAGATTCTCTGCGGATTGTACTACCTCCACCGCCGCAAAATCGTCCACCGCGATATCAAGCCCTCCAATTTGCTCATCAATTCGCGAGGGGTTGTCAAAATAGCGGATTTTGGCGTATCCCGAATCCTCGCCCAGACCATGGACAACTGCAATTCGTCGGTGGGCACGATTGCGTACATGAGCCCTGAGAGAATCAACACTGATCTCAATCACGGGAGATACGATGGATACGCCGGGGATATTTGGAGTTTGGGAGTCAGCATTCTCGAATTCTACTTGGGAAAGTTCCCTTTCGCCGTGGGGAGGCAGGGAGATTGGGCTAGTCTAATGTGCGCCATTTGTATGTC
Organism: Monilaria moniliformis; assembly: GCA_034509125.1. NCBI lineage: Eukaryota > Viridiplantae > Streptophyta > Magnoliopsida > Caryophyllales > Aizoaceae > Monilaria > Monilaria moniliformis. Next base: position 1,887 of record JAYDZE010416129.1, on the reverse strand, counting down.
GCAGCCGCCGGAGGCGCCCCCGACGGCCAGCCGGGAGTTCAGGGATTTCATTGGTTGTTGCCTGCAGAGGGATCCGGCAAAGCGGTGGACGGCGGGTCAGCTGTTGAGGCATCCGTTCATCGGTCCGGGGAGCAACGGCGGCAGGAATAATCAGATTCATCAGTCTCAGCTATTAACCCCGCCTCGGCCGCATTCTTCACTTGCTTAGTTTTGTGGTCTCCCTCTCTCTCTCTCACTCATCTTACTTAATAATTTAGGTGTTAATTCTATAGAAATGTGGTGGGCTGTGGAGTTGATCGTGATTAGGATTGCGGGGAAGGCAAGTAGAGGATGATGGTTAAACCGTTGCAAGGAATGAAAATCTTTTCCACTGAGTTGATGGAGTTGCCATTGCATTGGGGTCGCATCTGTTTTGCTATATTTGTCTTTCCAACTTGTTACTTTGCCCCAATTATGAAGATAACATTTCTGCTATGCTTCATCTCTACTTTTATCTTCATCATAATAATGACCACTCAACTTGTTCCAATCTTCCATTACATTAATGCCTTCTGGATTATGATATAAAAGGATGTAGTTTTTCTTGAAATGGAATGTGATTTTTGATGCAACATCTCTCTAGTTTTTGCTTTTCGGATTCCGGATTTTCTGGGCAGGGTGTGCCATGGCCCATGCCCATGCTTGGATCTGCCCCTGACCCGAAACAAGGATTACGTATCAAAATGAGTCCAAGTGTTGACTAGTCCAATTTTATTCGAAACACAATAATTTAATGACTCCTTTGACTTAATGTTTTTGCATGGTCAGGGAGAGTTGTAATGCCAGATCAATTGTCTATTACAAGTGATGACAAGGTGATTTTATTCTTGTGTGGCGCAATTAGTCAACAGAGGAAGATAATGTCTACAACTAAGATTCTACCTTCCATGATTTCATTACACGGTGTTCATGATTTCACCTCCTCATTTCTGCAAATATTCCACAATTTTACTTGCCTCTCATTTCTTGCTACATATAAATTAATGAACCAACCCTCTAATATAAATAACAAAAACGCGCCTCTTTTACTATGATTTCTATTCTAGTAGTGTGTGAATTTTTTTTATTACGTCAAGAATCCACCAACATAATAAATACGGAATTGCCTTATTATTTTTCTCTTAATTTACGCTACCAAGGAACATTTGTTTAACATAATTGATCATTATCAATGTGGACGTATAACACACAACTTGACAAATTTGCAATAAGAGACAGAAAAACTTGATATGCACATCTTTATATACGAGAACCTAGATCTAGTTTTACTATTAATTCATCGGTATTTAATTCTAATGAAAGGATTCTCCTTACCCATGATCTTCTTAGGTTATTATTGAGAATTCTAACAAATGCATTCGAATTAATTTTTACTATCTAAAATGTAGTAAAAGCATGTAATTTAGAAATTAAACTCTAAATTATGAATATTACGGATCTGAACTACTTACTGAGAGCAACGTTAACGCCACCGCGTTTGGGAGGAAAAACGCGGCGGCCGCGGCGGGGCAGGGATGGGGGGCAGATGGCCGCGCCGTAGCCGGGCATTCAGCCGCTGGAGCGGCTGATCGCCAGGCTGTGGCGGCCGCTACGGGGCTGCGATAATGGTGGTCCGCCGCAATGCGGCGGCCACCTTTAAATTTATTTATTTTTTTATAAAAAAAGTGTGATTTGATTTTTCAATGTAGATTTTGGGAAGAGGAAAGGCTGCAATTCACATGTAAACAAATAAATGAAGAGTTGGTGGTGGGAGTGAATGCATGTGATAGTTGGGGTGGGGTGTGGTGGCAAATTTTGGCTATAAATTGAGCCAAAATGAGGATGTGAATCTCACACCTCTTCATACTC
>JAYDZE010416018.1:0-16708 GCA_034509125.1 Monilaria moniliformis | reverse complement strand
GTTACCTTTCTAACATCAACGACGGACAACGACGGAAAAGTCGGTTGTTACCTTTCTCAGACCAACGACGGACAACGACGGACAACGCAGTCGTTTAGGTGATCCGATTCGCCGACGGACGCCGTTCCGCCGCCGACTAACGACGGAAGTTTACGTTGTCGGTCCGTCGCCAGAACGCCGAAGTCATGACCGATTGGGGACCAATTTCGCCGACGGACTTATCCGTCGTTGACTCTAACGACGGACTTGCTTCCGTCGTTGATTTCACCGGTGACCAGGAAATCAACGACCTATTTAATCCGTCGCCGGTCCGTCGGGAGGGTACATGGGCGACGGAATTCATGGCTTCGGCGACGGAAATGTCCGTCGTTAAATTGCTGTTTTTTTTGTAGTGTCTGCCAACTTCCACCCGAGGGCTTTCTTGTGACTTCGTAAAACCTTGATTAGTTGAGCCTCCTGCTCGTGCTCCAGCTTGCTATTTATAATCACAGGTAGTGATTCCATCTCACCCAAGTAAGCATACTTCAATTCTTTTGGTAAGGGTTTCAACTCCGCCTGCTCGGGCTTCCCTTCCAGTTTGTCTGATGGTTCATCATGGGGCAAACTGGGTAGTTGACATCCGTTCTTGAAGTTGGGTTGTGCCACTGAATATAACACGACGATCTCCGCCTCAATTTCTGCGTCAGTGAGTCCCTTGGCTTGCAAAAATCTGCTCACTCTCTCTAACCTTGGATGGATTGGAAACCTCTCTTGTTCTTCTATTTGTCCATGCAATAACTCAGTCTCAAGGTAACCTTGGACTATGGGGTCAATCACATCTACCAACTAGGCATTTTCTACGTCCATAGTTTTTTCATAGCCTTGTCAATGCTGAAACTATACTTATCTCTATGCTAATCTAAACAAATGGTGCCATCATAAACATTAATGATCGTCTTAGTTGTCCTAAGGAAAGGTCTTCCTAACAAGACTCCACTAGAATCATAAGATGACGACGACTCATTCATTTTAATCACACAGAAATCGGCTGGATATAAGAACTCATGCACCTTGACTAAGACATTTTCTACCATTCCCTCAGGGCAAATACATGTTCTACCGGCCAACTGTATCACTACCATAGTCTCTATCAACTCAACACCTTTTCAATTATTATAGACTGAAAGTGGCATGATATTTATCGAAGCACCTAAATCGCACATGGCATTTTTGATAAGTACATCCCCTATCCATATGGGCAAGGAGAAGGTACCTGGATCAGCACTTTTGCTCGGTGGCTTCGTTTGGATAATGGCAGAGACATTCTCGCCTATCACGATCTTTCCTTCCTCTTTTGCCTTGCCTGCTATGAAATCCTTCACGAATTTCCCTAGCGGGGGTATCTTCAGGGCTTGCAGAAGTGGAAGATTGACCTCTAATTTGCTGAACATGGACATGAAATCCACTAGGTCCTTCTTATTTCTTACTGGGTGCAATCTGGCTGGATAGGGTGTTGTTGTGTGCACATTGGTTTCATCTAAAGCATCTGCCTCTTTCTTGGACACTGTCATTTTGGGCAGTTGGTTGGTATCTCCCTTGCCATCCTTCTCGGCTTCCAGGATTTCTTCTGTTTTCAGAGGTTCAGGCTCTTCGCCTGTTTTGATCGATCTTGTTTATATTTTCCCCTCATTTCATTCATTGCCACCGTCAACTGGGTCATTTGCCTTGTCAGCGAGTCAAGGATTGCCTTCTGCTCCCACTGGGCATCTTGAACCTTGTGTACCACATCATTGTTTGATTGCAGATTGTTTTGAACAAACTGTTGGGCTTGGATAAGTTCCGCCATCATATCTTCAAGATTCCTTGGGGGTTTAAGCTACCCAGGTGGTGGATGGTTTTGGTTAGGCTGAAAATTAGGCTGGAATTTCTTTAGTGTGGTGGCCGATATGGATGCTGGTTATGCTGAGAGTTTTGACATTGGTTGTTCTGAATTCGGGGTAGATGATTGGGGAGTGGATTTTGCTGATTTTGCTGTTGGTTTTGGTTAGGCTCAGCCCAACGGAAATTTGGGTGGTCTCTCCAACCTGGATTGTACGTGGGGGCAAAAGGATCTCGCTTCTGGGCATGGGTTTCCCAATTGCCAACTGCATTGAGCTGGGCATTTTGTTCCATCTCCTATGCTCTACAGTAGGTTGAAATGTGGCCTGGTTTCCCACATACGCCACAAACTTCCTCATGGATTGGTCCTCGCGCAACCTTATCCAAGACTGTGCTTAACATCTTCTCCAGTTTGTTGATGTTTCCTTCGAACTTCTCCTCCAATTCATCTGTGCCCGTACTCGCGTAAGCTGCCCTACGCAAAAGTCTTACGTTTGGCTCCTCATACTCTCTTGTCGCATCTACTAAGGTTTGAATCACCTTCCTTGCCTCACTGACCCTTCTTGTGGAAAACCCTCCCCCGCTAGATGAGTTTACCAAATTTTTCAACTCCACTTTCATCCCTTGGTAGAAATATTGAAATAGGTCCCCTTCCACCAATTTATGGTTCGGAAAACTATCCATCAATCGTTTAAAACGTACCTAATAGGCGTTCAAGGGTTCATCAAACCCTTGATGTGCTCCAGTTATCTCTCTCTTCAACGCATTGGTTTTGGTGGCTAGGAAGAAATACTCCAAAAATAACCGCATCATTTTAGGCCATGTCTCGACCGAGTCGGGCCGCAGACTTATGAACCACGCGTTCGCTTCTCCTGATAAGTTGAACGAAAGCACGACTAGCCTGAATTGTTCCTCCCTCACTCCCCCTGGTCTCTTTTGGATCCTACACATTTTGATAAATTCAGTTAGAAAATTATATGGATCTTCATTCTTCTTGCCGTAAAATTTAGGCAACACGTTAAGAAGTGCCAGTTTAATATCGATCGGAGAGGTTCCGTCGGGCAATTGGATGGGGGTTGGTGGATCGTCAGTAACATGACAAGCAAGGTCTTCTAATCGGGGGTCTTCCTCTCTCTCGGCCATCCTCTTGTAGGCTTGGAAAACAGGTGTAAATATCTCGGCTATAATTTCCTCTTCAGATTCTGAACCTTCAGGTTGGGCTACGCACAGCCTCTCTCTGCTTTGTGCGTCCCTCAATCTCTTGAGCCTCTTTTTCAGTTCTGTCGATCTCAGGATCGAATAACAGATATGGATTCGAAGAAGCACTGTAAAACAAAAGAAAGAAAGAAAAGATTAACTCAGAATTTACAAAAAAAACTTCTCAACTAAAGAATATGCCATCTCCCCGGCAACGGCGCCATTTTTTATGCAGGGTTTTTGCGTGCGTCGTTGTCAAAGCACGAACTGCCCAACTCAAAGATTAATTATTGTTCCCCTTACTCCCCAAATACTATGGATTAGTATGTGGTAAGCTCGGGAGTCGATCCTGATCAGCCCAAATAACGACCCTTTTGATGGTCTAATATGCCTAATTTGATGGTGCAAAGCCTACAAAAAGATGCACGTTTCAGTGCAAAAAGGCTGGAAATCAACACATGTACACTGGGTAGTTCTGGCGTGGCAGAAGGAAGAAATTAAAGAAAAGAAGCACATGCAAGTAGCCCAGAGAAGAAGCAGAATGCCTCGGAAGACTTAGGAAATATCTGAAGAATGAAGGCCCAGCATAAGGGACTAGTGGGGTGCGAAGCAGCAGATTCCTGCGCCAACCCTAATTTTCTCTATAAAAGGCAGAGACATGAGCAGCTGCAAAACTGGCGAGTTTTAAGATGCTTAGCCCTTAGAGTAGTTTAGGTAGCTGTTAGAGTAGTTTAGGCAGAAAGCTTCCATAGTTACAGTTCAAGCTCTTTCAGTTACTGTTTTGCTCTTACTTAGAATTTTCTGCACTTTCAGTTATTCCAGTTTAGCCATAGCTTCCAGTTACTGCATTTCAATTCCCGTTGTTGCTGTTTACTTTAATTTCCGCTGCTTTAAAGTGTAATCCGAGCTGCTGTTTGTAGTTCTTTTCAATTTGAATGTTAAGCTTTTCCTTTACTTAGTTTATGTTCAAGTTTTCTTTCCAATCTTTTACGGCCTTGTGTTCCCGCATTTTAGCTAGTTTTACAAAGTCTTTTGTTGTTATGTTTCAAGCATGTTTTCAGCGGTTTTCAGCCATTGTTCAATTATGTTTGCTACTAGATTAGTTAAGGATTTTGTTGCTTTCGTTATTTCATGTGTTTAGTAGTGTTTAGTAGTTTAGATAAGAAATCTGCACTTTTCAGTAGTCCAGTTTTAATGTAGTTTACAGTTTTCAGTCATGGAGTTCACTGTGGATTTTGCCCATCTGAGTACTTCCGGGTAACATTCGGATGCCCTGATCTTTTACAGTGGGATCAAGGGGTCGGAAGTGATGAATCTGTAGCTTTCAAGCAGTTTACAACTTTCTGTTGTCCTTTTTATTTCTGCAGAGTAGTGTTGGCAGTTGCCTAATACAGCCATGGACCACTTCCAGCCACCACTCATCCTCAGAGTGCCACCTATCCCACCTTTTCCTGCACCTTAACCACCTCTGCACCCTTTGCTTTTAGTCAGCCCCATTTGCTTTTTTTATTAGTAAAGTCAGCTTAGATTAGCTTAGTTTGATAACTTAGGTTAACTTAGTTAATTTAGTTCAGTGTTTTAATCCGTCTTCCTTTTATTTAAGTTTTAACCAGCGTGTCTTTAGCCCAGTTCGCACCCGTAGTAGTAGTTAGTTGTTTCTTTCCTTTTGATCTTTCCTTAGCTTAATTTTTCTTCCTTGTCTAGTAGTTAGTTCCCCCAAAGCAACCCCATGGCGTGGCGGTATCGCTAAAACCCCTTTCATCTACACCTTCAACCAGAGCAACCAAGATATCTCTCTGTGGGTTCGATACCCGATCTTATCACTTACTAGCCAATAGTACTTGGGAAGTAGGGGAACATATAAATAGTTTTGATTGGGACAGCTCGTGCCTCGACGACAGTACGCGTTTCGGTCCTCTTCAGATCCTACAGAGAGATGAGTGGTTAATCCTAGCTGAGGGAGTATTTTCGAAGTGGTTGGCGATGCCGCCACGCTTGGGGTTTTGGATGGGGGAACTAGCTACTGATTTGGGCGAAATGGATGTTTATACTAAACAGGAAATAAAAGATGAGAGAAGAGTTGGTTAAGATGAGTGACTGGTAAGTACTGGTACGATCTGGGCTAGTAAAATGTTTACGAGAATGGTTGAAGACTCAAGATTAAAAGAAAAGACAAGGATTACTAAAGTTGAACAAGGTTAACTAAGCTATCTCTAATCTATTAGCCAAAACTGACTAACTATGCTACTTTACTAACTATCCCTAAAAGACAAAAGCTGAAACTGTTGCAGACACAGGAGGTGGTTTAAAAAGTACTGCAGGGCCTTTGACTGTCCTTTCTGGGTGCTTGGAACAAGTGGTCCCCATCGGTACACACTGGGGTTGCCATATTTGGCAACTACATTCGACGGGCTGTACGGGCTACGGAAATGTTGTGTGCAGGTGGCAATGCGATTTGCAGAATGAAAATTGAATAGGACAGATGTAAGTCATCCCCTCCAACCTTCAAATCCTATTTTGAAGAACCAGTCGATCAGAGCATGCCCGGAAGTGCTCGGGTTGAACGAACGACACCTTCAAACAGGCCTACGGACTACTCTACTTCCTTCCTAAACAGAACATCATTTTAACTTGCTAAAACTGAAAGACCTTAACTAAAGCGATGGCATTTAAAACAGAGACTAAACTGCAAACATCCATTGAAAACATTCTAAACTTGGAATCAAAGTTTTGTTAAACTACGAAAGCTTTAAAACTCTAAACGGAAATGAAATAACTCAAGACGAGAATGAAATAGAACTTGAACTTAGCATTAAAACTTGGAAATAAAAGGCTGAGTTTTCGATTACACTTGCATCAACAAAGATTCAAAATGAAGAAACAGAAATAGAGAACAAGCTGAAGAACAATGATGCAACTAACTAAAAGCTATCTAAGGGATTTAGGTTAAAGGCTAGAAAAGGTGTAAAATAGAGAACTTCCTAAGGAAAGCTAACTACTGTGGCCGAGAGATCCCTCTTCGAGCTGCTCTGGGTGCGCCTTTTATAGAGCCAAGTGGATGGGCGCAGGATTTGTTGCTTCACACCCCGACTGGGCTATTTGTTGCTTCTGCTTCTCTGCCACTTGGTTTCTTTATGCAGTCCACCGTCTTCGTCTGCCCTTGAACTGCCCAGCTTACCCCGTGAATTGCACTAAAAACTAGCACTTATCACCATGCAACCAAGCGGATTAGACCAGTAAAAGGGGCTGTTATTTGGGCTGATCATATATAAAAAAGAGGAGAGGCCAACAAGAGCGAGATCGGTCCCACAAGTTAAACATCGCAAGTCCTCAATTTCACCAAGCTCTGATCCGCAGTCTCCAGATCCCTAAGCCCCTCTGTTGCCGTCTCGTGTGAAGAATAGTTTATTTGAAACACCTTTAGTTCCTCGTTATTTATTACTTTCAGTTTGTAGTTTAAGGAAGTTGTAAGCTAAACATGAATGCTTATTTTCCCAAGTATTTTAAATACTAACTGTTAATCTTATTTTGAGAAGCATTGTTGTTGAAAGTCATGAGTAAGGTAGGATTCTATGAGTATTATTCGAGCGTGTTCAGTGTCGCATTTAAGTCTTTTGATGTCTTATATTTTCTTGCATGCGCATAGAGTAGTTTAGATAGGTAGGAGTTGTACCCGTAAGCTAGGCAGTTTAGTAGTGTTAATTTCAGTACTTTAAATATATTCAGTGAGGCAAAGCCCACCGAAAATCTAGTCCGGCAACTGCATAACTTTCGATTCTAAGCTATAAGGTTTGGAAGAGATGGAGGGGATGAGTTGGAGTGGTCTATAGTCGTACGTCTGATTTCTGCAACAGCTTAGTGCCAAGTATCGAAAGGGGACCACACATCCTGCAAGCAGGATCCATAAAAGTGAATTGGTTGTAGGTTTATTTTCAACTTTAGTTAGTAGTACTATCTTGTAGAGTACCACCAATGTACTTGGGCAGTTATACTTTTCAAATTTATTTAACTTTTCAGAAAATTAGTTCATCCTTAAGTATGTTTAATTTCTTGAACGTGTTTAGTTAATTTATTTGTGTTAAGTGAGTAGATAATCTTCCGTTCTTAAGTAGGTAGTTTCCCACGACATAAAATGCGTAGCGGCATCGCCAACCCCCCGAAACACACCTTTAAGTTGGGCAAGCAACCTGTCCTCGTGCGACCAACAATCCCTACTTGCCAATACTAGTTTAGTATGCATAGGAGAGTGGGGAACTACACAAATTCTTTGACGGACCTGGTGTGCTTTCAACGACAATAGAAACTCATCCAGACAGTTCACATCAAATGGTGCCGTTACCGGGGATTGTTTGAAGTGTGTTTTGTATAAATATCCCTTCTAATCTATTTATCTATTTTTCTTTTTTCTTTTTTCTTTTTCTTTCTCCTTTTTCTTTTTTTTTTCCTTTCAGTTTATGAGCAGGTCTTCCCGTCCGCATTTGTTTTTCGATCCTGCAATTGAAGAACTGAGAAAAAGTTGAAATGAGCACGGGACTTAATCAAAGGGAAAGCTAGCTTGTACGATGCCATATCTGAAGGTTCAATATTTGAAGCAGAAGAGGAGATAGTGTAGGTCCAGAATTAGATGAAAAATCCCAAAGGAAGAATGGCAGACCGAGGTGAAAATCCACGTCTGGAGGACCTTGCGTGTCATCCGACGGACAATCCCCCAACTCCCATTAAGCTTCCTGAAGGCACGCCACCTATCGAGATCAAGCTAGCATTGTTGAATGTGCTTCCCAAATTTTAAGGGAAGAAGAATGAAGATCCATATAACTTCTTGAGTGAATTTATTAAGATATGTCTCATACAAAAGTGCCCAGGAGGGGTGACCGAAGAGCAATTTCGCCTTGCGGTGCTGCCATTCACTCTATCAGGCGAAGCAAATGCTTTGTTCACCAGTTTCCCACCAGATTCCTTTGAAACATGGCCGAAGATGAAGAAGATTTTTCTTGAGTATTTCTTCCCAGCTACAAAGACAAATGCATTAAAGAAATAAATAGCTGGAGTTAAACAAGGATTCGATGAGTCCTTGAATACGTACTTGGGCAAATTCAAAAGGATGGTGGATAGCTGCTCAAATCACAAGTTATCCGAGGGTAACCTCCTTCAATATTTGTATCAAATAATGACTGTGGAATCAAAGAATTTAGCCAACTCCTCAAGTAGAGGAGGTTTCTCAACAAGAAGAATTAGTGAAGCAAGAAGGGTGATTCAAACTTTGGTTGATGCAACAATGGAGTATGAGGAGCCGCGCGCTCGACAATTAAGAAGGCTACGAACGCCAGTGCGAGTACGGAGGAATTGGAAGAAAAGATTGAGGCTAAAATAAACAATTTGGAAAAAACATTGTCCACGGTGGGTGAAATGGTTGTGAGGAATCCCATGCCCGAAAATGTTTGTGGAATATATAGGAAGTAAGACCACACTTCGCCTCATTGCAAAATGGAGGAAATAGATGCAATAGCTCAAACTAATGCTATAGGCAACCCAGGATAGAGAGACCACCCGAACTTCAGGTGAGCAGAGTCGAATCAACCGAATTAATAAATTCAGCCAAATAAAAACAACCAAGCCCAAAATAACCATCCTCCTCTCCAATTCCAGCAAAATCACCAAGTTCCCCAGAATCAACACCAACCATACCGTCCACCCCACCAAAGGAATTTCCAACCTCATAACAACTACACACACCAAGGGCAGCCAAGACCTACAAGGAGACTTGAGGAAATGATGAGAGAACTTGTAAATTCACAACAGTTTATACAAAACAATCTCCAATCGAACAACGATATTGTGCATAAAGTCCAAGATTTCCAGAATGAGAAGAAGGCGAGCCGTGGAGTCCCTCACAAGGCCATGACCCAGGTGACAGTAGCTATGAATGAGTTGAGAGGAAACGAGGGAAGAATCCATGCCCAAGTTCATCAACCGCATAGGGAGAATGAGAACAAAATTACATTGAGATCAGGACTGGAGATAGAGGGTCCAAAAGGAGAAGATCCCCTAGAGAAGTCGAGGGAGAATGATGTGCATCAACTGCCCACTTTTCCAGTCCCCAAGAACCAGGATGAAATCAAAGAAGGTAGGGAAGAAAATTCGAACAAGTCATCCGAACTGGAAGCAAAAAGAGTACCACCCTTCCCTAACTGTTTGAACAAGAGAAAGCCCAAGGAGGACCCAGTCGATTTCATGACAATATTCAGCAAGCTCGAAATCAATCTGGCTCTAATACAAGCTTTGAGAATTCCACCTCTTGGCAAGTTCGTCAAGGACTTCATTGTTGGAAAATCCAAAGGAGGGTGATCTGGGAGCACGTGTCAGCCATCATCCAGAAGAAGCCACCAGCAAGGAGCGCGGACCCAGGTATGTTCTCGCTACCCATAGTGATAGGGGATGTTTTTATTGAGCATGTTATGTGTGATTTAGGAGCTTCGATAAATGTCATGCCTTTGTCTGTGTACAACAACCTGACTGGAGTGGAGTTGATTGAGAGTAGGGTAGTAATTCAATTGGCAGATAGGCCTTGCATATGTCCAGAGGGAATGTTGGAAAATATTTTAGTAAAAGTACATGTGTTTTTATACCCAACGGATTTCTATGTGATAAAAATGAATGATACCACACCTAGTGATTCCAGGGGAGTATTGTTAGGAAGACCATTTTTTAGGACCACAAAAACAATAATTAATGTGTTTGATGGAACAATTTGTTTGGATTATAATGGCGATAAGTATACTTTCAATATTGATAAGGCTATGAAAAGACCAATGGACAATGAAAATGCCCAGTATGTGAATGTTATTGACCCGTTAGTCCAATGACACCTTGAGACTAATTTTTTTGCAGATGAGCAATGAGTATTTCAAGATCTCATCTCAATTGGAGGCTAAAGGGGTGAGCAAATTGCTGAATTCGCAAGGAGTCACTGACCAAGAGATTGAAGCTAAACTCCTAAAGCTTTGTTCCGTGACAAATCTAACACCAAGGAGGAGACCAAGAAACTGCCCAGTTGTTTGTTCCAAGATGGATCAACAATGAAGGCAGAAAAACCTTCGACTTTGTAGCTCAAACCTCTTCCGCAAGGGTTGAAATATTTTCTTACCTAGGAGTAAAGGAGACTCAGCCGATTATCATCAACAAAAAGTTGAATTTAGAGCAAGAGGAGCAACTGATCCAAGTGCTAAGCAAGCACAAGAAGGCCATCGGGTGGGCACTAGCTGACCTAGTGGGAATCAGCCCTGACATATGTATGCACTATAAACACTTAGAGGATGATTCCAAGCCCCAAAGAGATCCACAGAGAAAATTAAACCCCAACATGCGAGAAGCAGTGCTTAAGGAGATTGTGAAGTTGTTAGATATGGGTATCATTTACCTTATCTTGGATAGTAAATAGGTTAGCTCGGTACACATGGTGCCCACGAAGTCCATAATTCAAGTGGTGGCAAATGAGTGCAATGAGCTAGTACCAACATGCATAGTAAATGGCTGGCGTATGTGTATTGACTATCGCAAGTTGAATGCCGCAACTCGCAAAGATAATTTCCCACAAGGTGGCGGATTGCTTTAGTAGGCTGATTGACAAAGGAACTGAACAACCCATCCAGAAAGCTTTCCCTAAAGAACACCTTCATGTAGTCAACCAAGATAGTTTGAGAGAAGACGAAGGTGATCAATCCCAGAGTAGCCCAAAACAGGAGAACGCGATAGGAGAACCATGGTAGGAAAATCTAGTGAACTACCTGTCAACTAGCCAGCTGCCGCCTATCGAACTTCTCAACAAGGCCAAAAGAATGAAGCTGAAAAGTGAGAGTAAGTACTACTTGTGGGATGACCCTTATCTATGGAAGGTGGGGGTGGACCAAATAATCCAGAGATGTGTCCCAGAAAGTGAACAAAGAAGCGTGCTAGAGCATTTTCACTCTTATGCATACAGAGGCCATTTTGGAGCAAGGAAGAAAACACGAAAATACTGGATAGCGGGTTTTACTGGCCCAGTTTCCACCATGATGCACACCTATATTGCAAGCAATGTGAGAACTGCCAGATGATGGGAGGCATTTTCAGAAGAGATGAGATGCCCCAGATGCCCGTAATAGTCTGTGAAGTGTTTGACGTATGGGGGATGGATTTCATGGGACCGTTCCTAAGTTCCTACAGGAATAGCTGTATATTACTCGTTGTGGATTATGTATCAAAGTGGTTGAAAGCAAAAGCTACCAGGACCGACAAAGCAAAGAAAGTATCAATGTTCCTCAAATCCACTATTTTCAGTCGATATGGAATCCCAATGGCGGTAATCAGCGATCAAGGAACGCATTTTTGCAATAGGCAAATTGAAGGCCTACTTAAAAAGTATGGAATGCACCATAGGTTGTCCAGTCCATACCACCCAAGCAAATGGCCAAGTCGAAGTGTGGAACCACGAGATCAAGAATATCCTTGAAAAGACCGTAGGGGTCTCGAGAAAAGATTGGAGTGTGAAGCTCAATAACGCGCTTTGTGCGTATCGAACTGCATATAAGAGGCCAACAGGAATGTCACCTTACCGCTTGGTGTTCAGCAAGATGTGACACCTACCGCTCTAGTTAGAGCACAAGGCATACTGGGTTGTTCAGCAAATTAAGATGGAAAATAACAAGTGTGAGGACCAAAGGAAGCTGCAACTTCAAGAATTAGAGGAGATACGCTTGGAGGCCTATGATACCTCAGTGTGGTACAAGGATAAGATGAAGCTATAACATGATAAAAATATTCGCAAGAAAGAGTTTCATGCTGGCCAGTTGGTGCTTCTTTTCTAATCCAGGTTCAGGCTAATGCCTGGGAACTGAAGTCAAAATGGAAAGACCCATATGTTGTCACCGAGCTCAGAGCAAATGGAGCGGTGGAGATCAAATGAATGGAAAAAGAAACAAAACCATTTGTAGTCAATGGCCAGATACTAAAACCTTTCCTCAGGGCAGCTAACGCTTGTATGGTGGAAGAAATTCCACTATACATGGTCCGCTCACTGGAATAAAATCAGAAGAAACTCGAAGCCTTATGCTGGCCAGTTGAAGCATCCCATATCAAAAGTAGCATAAATCACCGGGGAAGTGCAGCTTCACCCATGCAAGCTGTTAAAGCCACGTGGCTGAGTAAAAGAGATGTTGGGCTGCAGTCAAAAGTAAAAATTCAAAAAGAGGAAGTGAGTCCTGGCCTCAGAGAAAGCTGCACAGGCCAAATCAAGTAAAAAGTCAATAGCTAGGAGGCAAGATACGGGCAGATCCTGTATAAAGTTGAGTCGTATCAGCAACCTTAATGCACGCACACAACCAAGAAACTAGCTTGACGAGTGTCCTAATTCAAATCTTTAAATTATCGTTTACCCCATTTCACTCACTCATTTCCACAATCAAAATCGAAGAAAATTTGAACTTTCCCTTCGCAATTCCAAATGAACCCCACCTCCAAAACACTAAACACCAAAATCAAAGAAACATGGCACTAAAACAAGGAAGCCAAAAGAAAACCGAGAAGGGATCGGAGATCACTTCAAAACATTCCCCTAAGCCAACCTTGGCGAAAAAGGCTAGTCGGCTGGACAAAAATAAGAAGGAGAAGCAAGTAGAAAAGGAGCCTAGTCCATAACCACAGGCGCAAGTTGCAACCCATCCCGAGCAAACCATGGCAGAAGAGATGCTGGGCCCAATACGACAAGAAGAAGAACGAGCACGAAAATGAAAGGCCCTCATGAAGTTAGTCTTTCCAAACGAGCAAAAGAAATGAGGGCCGAACCAAGAAGAGTTGTCGGAGTCCTCAGAGACGCAACAACCAGAGAGCCCAAGCGAAAGATCCTCTGACACCACCCTCTCGGACGAATCAGCCGAAGAATCTGAGAATCGCGTGTCTTTGGCTGATTCCGCCCAGAGAATAGTGAGGAGATTTCGCAAGAAGACAGTCGAGCTAAACTTGAAACTCATATCCCGAATCCAGAACAACCCCGACCCCATGGTTGTGGGTAAGGTAACTGCCCGACTCAGTAAGGAGTATTGGGCGGGATAGCTTCTCGATCTTGCAACTTTGAATACCTTAGATGTTAAAGAAGAGTTTTTCAAGTACTTTCATTCCATCGATTTTGCTAGGTTATTAGATATGCTTGTTGTTGATGTCCCTAGGATTTAGACCGACGAGTTCTTTAATTTATTTGTGTTCACTACGAATGTTTTTTAGGAGGATGTTTCAATTGCATTTAAGTTATTTGGTGAGTACCGTGAGATGTATTTACTAGAATGGAACGTAAGGTTGTGAATCGTGTCAATGGATGAGGCTAAGGAATACGAGTTCCAGGCCGCTAAGAGGGGAGTGTCGAATTGGTATTCACTACCATTCGACCACCAAGATGCTTGGTCAGCTCTAACTCACCCTACGGCCGGGCCTTTTAATAAAACTCAATCCCGTGCCCACCATTTTGCTGACCCGTATTGCGTATGTGCCAGACTTATCTAGTGTACAATTTTCTAGGTCAAACAACTTGTCTTAACCAACTATCCGTTGCTAAACTGTATTTAACTTGGTGCATGCATCAAGGAATTAAAGTAGAGCAGGGTTTTTTGTTGGCCTATCAGATCAAGTTAATTTGTTCGCACCCCACCTAGAATATCACCCTTTGCCATGTTTTAAATGCTTATATTTCTAGGAATTTTAAATTTGAATTGCCAGAAGATGTGTGCCTTGAATTGTGTCCACCGCCGTCTCACTTTGATTTCAATTTTCTACGAGGTACGTTGGTGTTGACAGTGCGTGATGGATCACCTTGGTTTTATACACCAGGACCGGCCATCTTATCATGAACGCTGCACCTAGCACCGTTATGCAGGATTCGCAAGCTGCCCAGCTAACGGACACAAACATGGGCAATTTGGTAAAGAGGGTGAAGGGCATGGAGGAGCAGTTGGCATAGTAAGTTAAGCAGCTTAAGAGTTTGGATGTGTGGAACATGGTCCAAAAGCCACCCGTACCACCAGAGGAAGCCACTCGAGAGGAACAAAAAACAAGCAGAGGAAGAAGAAGAATCTCAAGCCTCAATCGATCACAACAAACCATGTTCGTCTAAGTCCACACTTGCACGCCGAAGCAGGCGCAACCGGTAACACACTATCACTCCCTCCTAGTTTTATTTTGTTTTTTTCTTTTCTTTTCTCTTTTTTAGTCATTGTGTCTTTGAGTAGTTGTTGTTTGTTGGTGTTTGTTTGTCTTGTCTTTCATCCGCACGTTGGACTCACCTTGTTTCATCCAAGTGTGAGGAGGGTGAAATTGTTGGCCGACCTTGTAGTCATTACTATGCATAACCACCATTAGACTACGCAGTTAGTGGGCACATAATTTGGTTAACAAATCTGACTAATTAGAGTATAACGGACTACCTTGAGTAATGCATCACCTTACTGAAAAGAGTAAATTGAACCAAGTGGAGCAGCCTCCACGCTATTTCTTTCTGAGAGTCAGTAGATAGAAATAGAATTTATATATTCAAAGGTCAAGAAAGATGGAGAATGATAAGAGGCATAGGGTAACCACTAGAGCCTAATTCTTTTGAATCATCACCTAAGCAACACCCTAGAAGCCTTGGTTGAACTTGAATCCTATTTGTTCTTTAATCCAAAAATATATAAAAGGGCAATCAGAGTACTGATAAACTGGGTTGAGTAAAGGTGCAAATTGGGAAAAAAACTAAAAGAGCAAAAGTAGTGCTGAAAATGATAAAGGCATGGTGAAAAGAAAATAAAAATGATCTAGCAATCAGAAAAGGAACTTCATACTTGTACACTTTCAGACTGCCCAGATAAGATGAATGACCCAGTGAAAATTTATCAGGATCAAGTAAATCAAGCTTAGGACAATTAGGGCCAACCCTATAAAAGATAAAACCTCATTAGCCCCATTACGTCCTAATAATTTAAGACCTTTTTGATCCATGACTTGACCGCAAAATATTTCTAATTCTGCTTAAAAAGAAGAACTTCCTAAGAGAGTTCACCTAAGAGGATTTGAGAGAAGAGAACCATGTATTACTCTAAGTCAGCTCTTGACTCTAATGGTTAACCAAATTTACCTCATGTCTACTGCCTAGTTTACGCGTTAAAATACGTATATGCTGGTGATTTTGTTCTTGAGTCTGTGTTTTTCTTTTCGCGTTTTCGTGTTTTCTTGAGTATTTTCTCTTCTTTTCTTGAGTCATGGGAGTATAATCTGCAATGTCCATAATCCAGCCAGTTTAAGCTAACCCATGCTTGAGGGCAAGCATGCCTCAAGCGTGAGGAGGTTTTATCAGACAAGATTACGGCCATTAATTTCGGTTGAAAGATGGGTAAATCACGACATAATCTGCCAAAAGGTGCTTAATTGGTGCATAAGTAGAGAATGTTGAGAATTAGGCTGGACTTAAGCAAAAGTGGTGGTGGTGGAAGCAGAAGATGGAAGCCACAAACATGGAAGACCAGTGAGCTGGCCAGGTGACATGTCAACAAAAGGCAGGATCAAGCGAGAAACATTTTGAGAAGATCATACTTGAGGAATGATAGCCTCGGAATAGAATAAGGATCATGAGGGCGCGGACACAGGAAGAAGTCTCGCACACAACCCTAAGAAGCTGGTATATAAACAAGAGGAGAGAGCCGAACAAGAGCGAGATTGGTTCCACAAGTTACACACCGCAAATATCCTTAAGTGTTATAATTATCGGGAAGAGATGGAGAGCACGTAGAATAATGCCATCGAGTTTCTCAAAGAACCACCTCAGTCCTCAATTTCACCAAGCTCCAATCCTCAGCCACCAGATCCCTAACCTCTTCAGTTGTCGTCGCCTGTGATGAATAGTTTATTTAAAACACCTTTCGTTCATCCTTATTTATTATTTTAAGTTTGTAGTTTAAGAAAGTTGTAAGCTAAACATGAATGCTTATTTTCTCAAGTACTTTGAATGCTAGTAGTTACCTTATTTTGCGAAGCATTGTTGTTCAAAGTCATGAGTAAGGTAGGATTCTATGTGTATTATTCAAGCATGTTCAATGTTGCAGTTAAGTCTTTTGATGTCTTATATTTTCTTGCATGCGCATAGAGTAGTTTAGATAGGTAGGAGTACACCCGTAAGCTAGGCAGTTTAGTAGTGTTAATTTCAGTACTTTAAATATATTCAGTAAGACGAACCCCATCGAAAATCCAGTCTGGCAACTCCATAACTTCTGATTCTAGCTATTGGGTTTGGAAGATATGGAAGGGGTGAGTTGGAGTGGTCCATAGTCGTACGTCTGATTTATGCAACAGTTTAGTGCCAAGTGTCGAAGGGGGACCACACATCTTCAAGCAGGATGTGTGCGGCTGAAGGTTTATTTTCAGCTTTAGTTACTAGTACTATCTTGCAGAGTACCACTAGTGCACCTGAGCAATTATACTTTTCAGATTTATTGAACTTTTCAGAAAATTAGTTTCTCGTTTAGTATGTTTAATTTCTTGAACGTGTTTAGTTAACTTATTTGTGTTAAGTGAGTAGATAATCACTACAAGAAAAACGCTCATACACTACACTACATAGACTACGGTTTTTTTTAAAAACCGTAGTCTATTGTTATAG
>JAYDZE010415907.1:0-16709 GCA_034509125.1 Monilaria moniliformis | reverse complement strand
GACATAGGTTAGCGAATTCGGCCAAATCATCGGACGAAGGAGGGTATTTTCCCGATTTTGGATCCATAGTTGTGAGTGTGAAGAGTATGAGAGTATGAGAGTGTGAGAGTATGTAGAGGTGTGAGATTCACATCCTCATGTTGGCTCAATTTATAGCCAAAAATTGTCACCACACCCCACCCCATCACCACCCCCATTATCACATGCATCCACCTATACCACCAACTCCAAATTAAATTGTTCACATGTGAGTTGCAGCATTTCAAGTTCCAAAATGTGCATTGAAAAATCAAATCACACTTTTTAATAAAAAAAATATATATATTTAAAGGTGGCCGCCGCATTGTGGCGGACCACCATTAACGCCGCCAGTGTGCGGCGATCAGCCGCTCCAGCTACTGAAAGCCCGGCTGTGGCGCGGCGCCCAGCCCCCAGCCCCGCCCCGCCGCGGCCGCCGCATTTTTTCCTCCATTTGCGGCAGCGTTGTTGTTGCCCTTACGCCTTCAAAACGAACTAAAAAGTCCATTTTGTTGCGGTTTGTAAAATTATAATATGAAAAAATAAACTTATCAGAATATGTGTTATTATGCCACGAGTTTAGCATTAAACATCGTGATATATTTTGTTCCGTGTATAGCATTTGGTAAGGGAATAACTTCATTTGCATGCTATTTTTAGACCCATTTTTTTTCTTTCTTTTTAAATATATTCCATTTACTTATGTGAATATCAAAGATTCGATCTATGTGCTTTATATGATTTTTTTTTATAATAATATGACTATTATCATAAAGAAGAGAAACATACTATTTTTAACGTTCCTTTTCTTTGTGCATATTTTATATAAATATTATTTGTCCCCTTTTAATATGGGCTATGTACTATATGGCATTTACATAAAATTATAGGGTCATAGTAGGTTAATAAATTTGGATACTAAAGTAAAACGATGGGATTATTGATTTTCTTTTCGCAAAAAATCAGACTTTTTTTTTTATAATATGAAAAATATCTCCGAAAGTTCTAGTGAGTTGCCGCCATATAACTAAAAAATGCACCATATATGTCATAAGCATTTTGGAAGGAACTCTTATGATTTAAGGGACATCTGAATTAATCCAACCTTATATATGAATAACTCATATTTATTTAGGGCGCGTCGGACCCATTAATACAATTTAAAATGTTAATTATTAGTTGGAGATATTAAAGAAAACAAGATGCACTAGAAAATTAACTATCTAATCAATTATGACTACAATTGCACTGCAATGTTCTTTCATTTCATAATTGTAATTTATAAGGATAAATATCACTTTTATTCTAAAATACTCGGATTGAATTTGTATGTGTAATATACCTACATTCATAAATTTAAATGAAGTGATTAATATATCTTTAGATGGTGATTACTAATATAAGTACTATTAAAACATTAAACGTTATCAAGCATGCGGCTAGTGCAATTACATACTAGTTATACGGGTAATGGCATTTAAGGATTGAGAATTTAATTTATGGTGTAATAGTACATGGTTGAGTTCACAGGATCATTGAGTTGATATCATTTAAATTTAATAAAATTCCTATTATTAAGAATTTGTTTGGAACTATGAGTTTTAATTGAGCCTTTTTGTCATTTTTATTCCAAGAGAGCAAATTTAGGTAATTAATTAATAAGTGTCTTGGTTATTATATTAAATCCGTATTATATGTAGTAGGGTTTTTTTTTTTATAAATAATAAAGATATCATGCTTGATGAGATTATGATTTTGTTTGCGCACTAAAATAATTATTTAATTTTTAAAGAAGTTTTAGGAATAAAATAGATGTGCATCTAGTAAGTAAGATTGTATTAGACTCCAAAAACCAATTTTTTGGCATATGTTTACATGAATTTAATATTTTTATTTTTATTTTATGTTCATTTTGTAGAAGTAAAATGGCTACTTCAACTTTTTCTCCAATTTTTTGTTCAAAATTATTTCCGTTTCTTCATTAGCCGTGATTGCTAAAAGTGAACAAAAAATTACTTAAGCCTGTATACACAAGGCTCCAAATTTGTTCTCACCCACCACGGCTTCAAAAAAATTATAGTCTATACGCACAACTATAAATATAATACATTAAAAAAATTAGATGTATATAGAATTAATTATATTGCGCTACGTCTTAACTTAGTCGATTTTCTGCTTGCTATCAGTAGCGGTAATTTTGCTACTTTCATACTTCTTCTTCTATACAATCTTTACAGAATTTGGTCAAAAAGCGTTGGTTGTTTTACCAACTAAGAGCTACTTATACAAAGAATAAATAGCTCGATCTAAGCTTACAGTATTACAAAGGTTTGCCTAGATATCTAAGACAATCACTAAGATCTCAATTGGTTCTTTTATTCAAAAACGTTGCTTGAATAACTTATGTGATAGAGAGCTTGAGAGTTTGTATCCTTGAGATTGTGCAGCATTTTCGATAATTACCTTCAAAGGTTAGAGCTCATTGGATATTTATAATCGGGATTTGAATAGCGCCGTTGGAGGAAACACCAATTCAATCCTTTCTATTTGTCATTTGAAATATTCTCGTTTGAACTTTGTCTTGTCACTTTCGGCGCTTGCAATGTTGTATCACTATAGCTCTGCAACCTTGTACTTCATTATTAAAACGCGAGATCTCTGCAGATCTTCTCTATCACATTTAGTCAAACACTTAACGTGTACATTGACTTCGAGTTTCTTCATACGAACTAAGTAGGGTTGATGTCATCTTTTGCATTTTTTAGTATGAAACACCTTTTTGTTTCTTCACCAAACTTTGGTCTTTAGTTCTTCTCTTCATATGCTAGCAACTTAAGGCTTATTCATGTTATGCGAAATCTTGTGCTGAAACCTATACTTAGAAAAATGTTTCCTAACATACGAACATATCTAGATTTATACAACATAGCCATCATCGTAGTTTGGTATCCAATAAAATTTAATATCTATTCATTAATTTTCTCACCAGTCTTCATATGCATTAAATTTAAAAGATAAAAAAAAATACTACTAAATTACTAAAGTTCTCAAGTATAATTTGACTAAAATTGTTGAAAAAGTACGAAACATGTAAGAAATCTGTCCTCCAATTACAAATTTGATTGCGACAGTAAGGGTACTTTTGTCCATTTAGATAGACTTAAGATGTTTTTTTTATAGATGTGAGTATTTTCCACAAATAATTTATTAACGTGAGTATTTTAAAATTTGAGCTTTTTTATTTTGACATATTCACACCTAAAAATTACTTTATTTTCAAATAGTGACTGACCTCCATTGTTAATTTTTAATTTTTTTGTAGGCAATCAGAATTCTGTCTGAATAAAAATAGTGATGTGTAACCCCTACAGAAAAAATAGTGATGACATTTCGGGTTTGGAGTGGCCAACCTGTTTAATGTAGTTTATGAGTTATTACATATAAGTGGAATGCAAAATATATATATTGACAGAAAATATTATTGGTGGGAGTTGGATTATTTATTAGTAACACCTCTATTTTCCAATTTCCAATATATATGATTGTTGCTAATATAATAGGTAGACGACTTATATAAAACAATTGGCGCACTTGGAATCGTACCATAATCATAGAATATTCAAAATTCACCCAATCGCAAACTTCCAACCTACCACCTAGATGAGATTTAATATCTCATTTTTTGTATCTTATTTTCCGTGTTTCACTTTTTGTGTTCCATTTTTCATATCACGTCCTTAAATTAAGTTTTTAATAATATATAGTGTAAATATAAATTTTATTATAATATAATACATCATAATTAATATTTATTTGAAAAAAATAAATTTTTTAAGATTTATATATCCTACTTTTAAATAATTAATTTTTTATCTAAAAAAATACAATAAATTTAATAATTTATTATATATTCTAATTTGGTACAACAAAATCTTGATAATAATAATTACAAAATTTAACTTAGGCATATAAAATTAAAATTAAAAAAAAAACATATGGAAAAAATGAAAACGATATATAAAACGAGACAAAAAAAATGGACCATTGAACTTCATCGGTCACCTTTGGTTTCTTCTCTCCACGTTCGTTGGCCAAACTATTCATAAAATTAACATTACATTTGTGTCCCCACATTATATCGTAAATGCCTTTTTGCCCCATAAAATGTGTCACCCGGCATGCTAGGTTTTTAAATGACAGTATTTAGTTATAATTAACAAGCTCTTACTATTTATTGAATTTTCGAAACTCATTAGATATTAATAATAATATTAAACCACATAATAAAAGAGAAGTAGAAAGGATCAAGTAGCTTTGAGAAGAGATTGTAAATCCTCGAAAATATATAATTTGCATCAATTTATATTTAGTTATCTCAAAATAAAATATTTTATCTTTTTTTTTTACTGTAATTAAATGTAAACTCTCCTCGTATAGTTGCCTAATATACAATTTTTATAAGAGATGCGGAAGTAGTAAAAGTAAAGCTGATGAATTTACATTCTGATATGATATATTATATTTCTTTCAAGTGTCTAATTTTGTAATTACATGCATCATATCATGGTCTGAGTTTAAATTTATTTGCATCAAAATTCGACTAAAAATCATTTACGTAGTAGTTTATATTATTTCTATGCTCATAATATATGAAATAGTTTTTACATAAAATATATTTTTAATTAATTTAATATGATTAAATTAGATTTATGGTATAATTTAAATAATATTAATTTTAACTACTAATATTAATTAAATATTAATTATTGGATAAAAGAATATAAATACTTTTTTATATAAATTCTAATTTAATAAAATTTTATATAACAGATATCTCAAATTTATTTTGGCGTTATTTAAACCCCTTCTCACTCAATTGAGTGCAAATTTTTAATGAATTCATAAACTAATAAATTTAACAATTTTTTTTTATTTTTACTTTTTTAATAAATTTAACAAATTTAGATGCACGAAATAACACAAGTGCACAACGGTGCAATGTACAAAGTGAGACAAGATATACGATATTTACAATTCGGCCCCACTATTATCTTAAAATCAAACAACGACCCCACAAAAAAAAAAGATTCTGAAAAGGAAACTCGAGGTTGAGTTCTAAATTGCGCATTCACCCACCGTGCACACTTGTCCATCAGCCAGCCCATAGTTCTCTCACCTCCTCGCCTAGAGAGAGAAGCAATTCAAACTCCTCAGCTCTTTCTCTCTCCATTTCATCACCTGCACATGCTTTTACCCCGAAACGGATGTGGAAATGGGAAAAGTTGATGATCAGCAATTGCCAGTGGTGCAGCAGCAGCAATCGACTTTCCTCCGGCCGAGATGCGCGGTTTGCAGGCTCGTCAACTTCAAATGCGCCATCGTGATGACGCTGAGTATCGCCGCTTTTATTTATGCTTTATTTTGCGTTCTTCCTTTCCGGCATCGGCAAGCTGGGTTTGATGCTAAGGAACCGATCAAGCTCAGCGGTAAATTTGTTATTATTCTGTACTTAATGTTCATTTTTTTATTTTTTATATGCTCCGTGATTCGGGTTGGATGAGTGGCTTATTGCTGTTACTTTTCTCAAATAATTTGAATGTGTTTCTCTGTCGATTTCTATATTATTAGGTCTTATTGTCGATCATGAACAGGGAAAACTGGGAAGTCATAATTGTTCTATTAATGATACTAATGGTGAAAGTAATTTGTGCTGCTTTTGCACATAAGTAATATAGTATTTAATTTGTTATAGGTTTGTTCTTACAATCAGATTACACTTTCACTTTCTTTAAATTATTTAGCTATCAATGTTATTTTCTGTTCGAGATACAGGGGATTCAATTTCAATATGGTATTTAAAAAATATAACAAATTTCCAGTTTAATGTTAATTCGCCAAATTGGGTGGTGAAAATGTAGTTAATATCGTCAGCATGAATAGCAGGTTACATTAATTCAATAGGTAGTATAATATTTAAAAGAAACCCAATAATTTAGATAATAAATTCAAATTATTTTTTAAAAACATTTATCAGAAAACAGCAGGGAGGACAAAAAATGTAATGAGTTAATTACATTAACAAGAAAGGCAAATCAATAATTTTGCCGTCAGCTGTGGCAACTTTACCTTATATTTGTAACCACTGGTAATACAAGGTGTATTTGCAATGAATTATCGCCATTGTTTACAAGGTCTATGGTAGAGTGTCAAGTTTGATGGTGAAGTTTAAATAATTAAGTTGGCCTATGGTAGGTGACCAAGATAGAAAAAAACTATTATTCCAATTTTAGTATAGAATTATTGCCTGAGCGTGATAGATTGGAACAAGGTTTTCTTGCAAGTGTTGGTTTATTGTTGTTCCTAAAATTAAGAATCTGTCAACTTTGTTTTGAGAGCTTAATAACAAACTTAGAAGTATTGATGAATGGCAATATACAAAATCTGTACAAACAAAATGGTGATATTAGATTAGGGACTTTGAAAGTGAGATCCTCTTTATTCAATGAGGTTGTGAAGGAATTCCCAATTCCATATATGAGCTCTTAAACTTTGTTCCTCGAAATATCTAAAATTAGGAAACTCATATCAGGACTACTCTGCACAATGCATTTTTTTCTTCTAATGACCTTTAGTTCTCAAAATTATTTGCTAGCACCACTTTTGAGATTCAGTTTTCATCCTTGTTGAAAACAAATAAAGTGTTTCTTTTGATATGTTGTCTTTGAGACGTGCCTACTGATATCGGCATATTTCTTGTCAGTGACACATTACCTGAGAGACTGGGAATAGGCTACTGTCGAGAGAGTGACTGACTATCTACATAAACACAGCTATATGATGTGTTCTCGTGTTTGTTTCCAGTAGCTGCCTTTTCCTACTCGATTTTATTGCCTGGATATGTTGATGTTGTAAATAAATCTAAAAGAACTTCAGTATGTAACTTAAGCGTCATTGTTTAGAAATCATTTCTTCTTTTGCTTTATTCTTAACTATGATTTTTTTGTACAAGCAAGAGGGAATCATAGAGCTTCAATTGTTTTGGATGTTTCAATTGAAGTCACGTTCTATTTCTGAACCAGTACCATTATTCTTATGTCAGCCACTGTTCAAGCATACTTCAGACTTCACAAACCAGTTCCGGAGCTCATTTCACAGATAGAAAGATTAGAATATGATCTTAATGGAGAGATAGGTGTTCCTTCCTCGAAGGTCTGTTCAAGCTAACACTATGTATAGTATTTGGCCTTTGAGAAGAGTGATTTGCCATTCCATTTTCAACAGGTTGCTATCCTATCCATGCACCAAGATGGCAAATCTAACTGGTCTGATGTGGTGTTTGGCTTCCTTCCCGATCCAGTTGATATTACTATCAATCCAGTGTTCTTAAGCCTGCTGAGATCCTCGTTAACTGATCTTTTTCTTCAGCAATGTAATTTGACTTTGAATCACTCACTGTTCGGAGACCCCTCCTCGTTCGAGATTCTCGAATTTCCTGGTGGAATTACCATGATACCTGAACGGCCTGCTTTCATCATGCATGTACCAGATGCGCTCTTTTGTTTCATTCTCGACAGCTCAATTCATGACATAAAGGAAAAACTCCCAAAGCTGAAAGAACAGCTAAACTCAGGATTGCATTTAATGCCAAATGAGGTATGTATAATATTGTGATTCTAGTATGAGCGATAGTAAATGCAATTTACGCTTTCTGAAATGTTTTCACTTTTGGTATTCATATTATTTTAACACCAAAAACATCACTTTCATGTTTTGGTTATGAATGTTATTTCAGTATATCCATCTGATTCTGACCAAGTTAGTCTTTTATCATTTTTTCCACCCGGAGCAGGTGGTGCACATACAGGTTACAAGCAATCGTGGGTCGACAAAAGATTCCCCAGTTACAGTTAAAGCTTCTGTTTTATCTGGTCTAGGAGCCCTACCGCAAGAGAGATTAAAAGAATTAGCTCATATAATCACTGGACCTGCAGAAAATCTTGGCCTCAATCACGCTGTATTTGGGGAAGTGAAGGAAATTAGCTTGTCTTCGTTTCTAAATCATTCACTTCGTGCACAAACTCCAATACCTTCTCCATCTCCAGCACCATCTCCAGGACAACTATATGGTACTGTTCCATCTCCTACATCTTCTCCACCCTCTTTACCCCACTCACGTCGTTCTATACCACCTTGTTCAAGCTGTTATGACGCTACGCCAGCCGCTGCAAAAAAACTTATCCCACCCACTTCACACAATTTACCTAGAGTTGATTCACCTGAATCCTCAGAAATTCCTGGCAGTACACACTGTGGGTCTCCTGATCCATCCGTTTCCCCTCCAGCTACTCATTTTAATCAAGTATCTCCCAGCGCATCACCTCCTGCAGGGCCTGCACCTCAGATCTCGCCCAGTGTCCGTTATGGCCCCCAGTGGCCGGTGGAAAGGAATTTGAAAGAATTAGTGTCTCCACCACTGCATGTTTTATCATCTTCTTCGTCATCATCCTGGTCATGTAAGTTAAAGCTTCAGATTTATTTTTTCTTTTGATAAGACCTATAATCTTGAATTCTTAGAGGCAGTTTGTTTGGGAACTCAAAGCTCAACTTTGCAGGAAATGTTTGTTACGAAATTTTGGAAACCAATCCTCATTGTCGCGCACCTTTATAAAACAAATATTAATTCTTACTCATCTAAATATTTCTCCCAACTCCTTTCTCTAGAGATGATTTGGCATCTTCTATCAAATTTCCCTTACCCAAATTCTGTACTAACAGATTATGCATTTCTGCTACAGGCGCTTTTACAATTCTATGGAACTTGTTGATTGCAGTCGTGGCGATTCTTGTCATCTCCGATCCTAGTGATGAGACATGAACGGAGTTAAGGACGTTTTCCTTTTTAGATGCTTATGGAGACGAAACGAATTGTACATAGGCGTAGGAGGAGAGATCATAGGTCGAAGCCAAAAGGTGGCAGGCCTCTTTTGCATTTTGACACTACCATCTTCGAGATCAGTTTCTCAACGGGAGGTGGAGAATCTGAACCCGAACAAGTTTGATCATCGGAAGACTGAAGATTCTGCCTTGCAGAGTTGCTGAAGGAACAAACTGTAAGATACACAGGTTCTTTCCGAACTTCTGCAAGAGTGGAGAAAAACTGAATCTGCTAAGTCTTGAATATATATATGTGCTTACTTTATCTTATATCATTGTGAGAAAGTTGTTATATAAATGTGATCTTGCTATACACTTGACGCGCTACTGTCGTCCGCCTATAGAAAATGTTTCGCTAAAATATGTTACAAAAAACAATCAAAATAATTAAGGTCTCTTTTGCCTTAAAATCATGCATGACTAATAACTATGAAGTTTATAGAAAATTTAAAAATACATATATATAGAAATATATTTATCAAATTCCTTAATGTTAGAAGAAATCTTTCTCTGAAAAAATGTATTTCCAGAAATACATATCTATGAATGTCCAAGAAATTTTACTCGCAAAAAGTTTAGATTTTGCGGCTGTTTCACGAGCTCACAATCCGAACAATACCAAGCTTGAATTTGGTTCATTTGTTTATTAGTCTCACTCTCACTCAACAAACTTCGCATTCTAATTGAAAGAGTGAACAAAATACAAATTTTAATCGGGATGTAATGTGGCTTAATTGCAGGGGGAAAGGCTAGATACATAAACTTGGACTAACAGTGAATAGATGCAGGCTTTATGCGGACCGAGATTATAATAACCGACTTGCTTTTTTACGATCTTTTCTATCAAACAGTCAATTAACACTATTTTCTCAATATACACTGTATAATTTTAGCCTAATCTATACTACCAAATATGGCATAATGTGGAATGACTTCTGTTTGCACCTCCAAAGCACAACATTTTTGTTACTTTTTTGGTTGTAAAATTGGTTTCATCTCCACAATCGGCAATACATTTTCTGAAGTTCTAGGGTCTAGGCTCCACCATCGCTTTTGTCGTGATAATTTCGTAATCAACAAAGATAATTCCTTTTATATCAAAAAAAGAAAAAGAAAAAAAAAGATAATTCCTTTGTATTGGTGATAGGCTTTCTCTTGTGTAAAAAAAATGAAAATTAAGTTTCGAACTGATTTTAGTTAATACTATTAGTTAGTAATCCCCTCAATTTTTCCAATAACTTGACTAACTAAATAAATAAAATCTATTTATGAATTCGAATCCTACCAGAAAAGGCAAAGCTAACAAGCCCACTTATTCATATATGCACACTTATATTATGGTGCTTCATTATTGCTTTTCTATACAAATGAAATTTATTAAAAAAAATGTCTAGTCAAGTATTTATAAATTGAGTTAAATGGTGACATAAGTACATAGATCATACAAACTTGCATTTCGCCACAACGTCAAGTTAACAAGAAATTATGCTAGAAACAAGAATACATAATCTGGAATAGATGGCTTAATTAAGCATTGATAAACTGGAATCTTCATTTTATTTATATTCGGTTTGAGTAAGGAAAGAAGAAAGAAAGTAATAAACAACTTTAATTCTCTGTCAAAAGTGATGTAGAGAAATCATTATAAAATAACTTTAAAAAATGAAAAATGACATTTTTACTCTTAAAGGTTCAAGGGTATTTTAAGAAGAAATTTTTTAGCAGATAACTCAAATGTGATTTTTTCGAGTCCAAAGAAATAATTTATATTTTCACATCTCCAAAAACTAAATTTGAAATTCACTCTAATTGAAAATTATGTTTTACTCTTGCCTTCTGCCATGACTGATTTTTCAGCAACATATAAACAGAGCCCTTTTACCATCGTTGCCACTTTGGCAACTCAAGAAATCTTATGACTCAGTATGATCAATCTAGTCAAAACAGAAATTGCCCAAAAAAGGAAAGAGAGGGGAAAAAAAGCAATACCAGAACCGGGAAAATCCATGCTAAACTAACTTCTTTCTGGTTTCACCTCATCCACCTGTTTCTTCTCATCCTCTTCCTTCTCCTCCAATGGCAGCACAACAACAGGAGCAGCAGGCACCCCGTCCCACCGCTCTTTCAAGAAGTTGTCAAACGCCTCCACCATTTTCCTCCGGAACTCGAGCTCCCTTGTGAAGAGATCAAAAATCAAGAATGCAAGCACATATTTGAACGGTACCAGAAGAAGAATGGTCGAACCAACCAGCAGTGAAAGTGCAATCTCCATTGTCACCTGCACCAGTTTATCATCATCACTCACACACCAAATGCCCCTTGTAGATTCTTGTCAAACAACTCAAAAAACTTTCACTGACACAAAAACTTAACAGGGCAAGAAAATCTGAGGGAAAAAGCACCTGAGGTTGTCCTGCGAGAATGATGGAGCGAATCTTGAGCAGCACGACATTCACATTCTGGAGTGACTTCTCCACCTCACGCATGGCTTCTTTCAGAGCAATAATCTTTTGGATCGTGTTCGATGGAGGCTGATCATATATAGTAACTTTTCCAAAGAATCTCCCAAGACGGCCTTGCTCTTTGAGCCCCTTTAGTACTAACATCCCAGCCGCAAAGATCATTAACGTCACCGGGAATATATAAGACATTAGGTTTCTGAAATTAAGTCACATGAGACTTAGTCAATGAAAATTGAAGATTTTGCTAATGCTTGTAAAAGGAGGAGATTGAAGATTACCTAAAGATAACTGTATATATAAGTCCAAGAAAAGACGCTGTAATGAGGGGATCGTCCCAGCGCCTAAGCAGTTCGAAATTTTTAGCAGTGATAGTTAGAGGAAGCACAAGTTCCTGCCAAGGAAAAACAATCACATTTTCAAGATTTGAAATTTCTTGAAACAACTATGAAGCAGGAATAGTTGATTCTAACCTTAAAAAGGTCGATATTACTAGGAATCCCTTCAATCATGGCAGCATCAATCGTTGCTTGTGTTTTCTCAACTGCCTTGCACTTATCTCTACAAGTCATCGACGCCTTCTCCACCAAATTCATGTCAGCCACGACGAGGTTCTTGCTAAGCACAACCCCGTGTCTGATCGAAGCATTCTTCCAAAAAGCTAATGAAGCACTAGTTCCCCACGACGCTGACCGCCTCCATTTCCGCAAGTAGACACTTCCGTCTATGTCAAAAACATGATTGCTACTCTCAGAAGCCTCACCGTTGGGTCTCACAAGCGCCTCTGCCTCACTGTCAATGTCCGTTAGTTTCTTGATTACCGTCCCACCCCAAAAATTTACGGCGAGGGTTTGAAGAACAACCTCCCCGTATGGTGCATTACGCAAATATGAAAACTGGGCCAGCTTAGTAGGTTCGTCAAATGTCCTCTTCATAAACTGGAGAGCTTGAAGTCTAGCAATGGCGTTTATGGCATGAGTAACAGCCCTATCCTTCCCTTTGTAAGCACCGTATATGTCATACACCGACTCATCTTTATCCTTGGGTCCATATTCACGTATAAATTTGTATAATCCAATAACTTCGCTTATGAATGCATACCACACATCCCTTCTCACCTCACCACCTAAGTCGACGAATTCAAGAACCAACGATACAGGCCTGCAAGTAAATTTTTGAGCTTATATGAAACTTCAACTTCTAGTCTGGATGCTTTTGATTGAAATAGGAAGACTTCAAGCAAACTCCGATACATAATTTAACTGGAAATAAGGTCAGAGAAGCTTACTCACTCCGGACCAGATGTGATGGAGATTGCAGAGTCGAAAACATTTGATCCCAAGGGTCCCACTCTTGCTTTTTCGACTCTTGAATTGTGATGAGTAAGATCCAGCCTTACGGTATCTTTCGATCCCACCAGGCTAGCTGCCTGATTAAAAAAAAAAAAAAAAAACTATTAGTCAAAAAAGGTTTTAAGAAAATTCAGCATCAAAATCACTCTATTCACTCAAAGCAATACCTCAAAGTAAAGTGCCTGGTCGGTCAAAGTGACCTTTCCCGGCCATGCCATGTCATTTTCCCATTTTAGAACTGGCTGCTTTCGACTGGAACCAAGGCAGAGGATTTTTTCCTTGGGAAATTGGGAGATCTCCTGAAATTGATGTGATTTTCGGCCTTCATGCACTCTACAAATTGAGAAG
This sequence comes from Monilaria moniliformis, assembly GCA_034509125.1. Lineage (NCBI taxonomy): Eukaryota > Viridiplantae > Streptophyta > Magnoliopsida > Caryophyllales > Aizoaceae > Monilaria > Monilaria moniliformis. Next base: position 3,598 of record JAYDZE010415907.1, on the reverse strand, counting down.
GAATAAAAACTGTCAAGATTCATGGATAGAAATCGATAGTGGTCATGAAACATAAGACATCAGTGCCAAAGTCGAGAAGAGAATGCTCACTTGACAAGTTCGGTAATATATGTTGACCATATGCTAAATGAGATGCCCTTTTCATCACCAGCTAAAACTTTGAAAAGATTATGTGCAGTGGGACAATCAACTAAACCAGAAACAGCAGGAGCAATGCGAACAAAAGCCTCTTCTCCCACCAGCTTCTTCTACAAGTTCGAAAACAGATGCTTGGTCACTACATCTCAATGTTTGTATATATCTTGTAAAAGAGACTAATTGTCACATTTTACCAGTTCTATGAAAATAGCTTGAACCCTGGATCTAATTTTTTCCGTATTTCGAGAATTTCAATTGAACAAGGCAATTTTCCCCATAGGCCTCCAACAATGCATGATAAATTTGGGAAGCATGTCTCTAAAATATGACAATTAAGGCAATATACAAGAATGTTGGTAGATGATAATATATGGAAAGATGGTCTAACAGACTACATACCTGAAAATCATTTCAAAAAATTCACTTTAAGAAGCTATTTTAATAAAAGCAACAATAATAAGGCAATATACAACTAATCAGATAAATGACTATACAAGAAAAACCTGACAGATAGGCAATACCTGAAAATTACTCCCTTTGAATAATTTGAGTCGGTTACCCTTCCCTTTTCGTAGAGGATTCTCCCATGCAAGCATAGTTATAAAAATTAGTCTCTGAAATGCAGGTTCCTGGTATCAGATGCAAAAAGACCATTTATAAGTAAATGCCAAAAACTTAGCAACACCAGCAAACACAAGACAAAAGGGTACTAAATGAGTAGTCAGAGAACATTGAGCTAGTGGTCAACTATATGACTTATCAGGAGGATCGAGTCCGAATTTTTGAAGGAATAATGGAGTGTGAGCAGAGTGGCACAAGGTATGTCCGTCAATAGAAGAAAGAGAAAATGCAATATTATACATATGAACTTTATGGGAAGTCATTTTGTTTTGGACTACTCTGTTTCCCAATATCCACTCCAGCATGTAAAATTTACATAGGGTATATTTACAATCTTCATATTAAGTACTCCAGTTATATCCATGAACACTAAAAAATAATAGATTAACATAAGTCAGCGGGTAAGAACAGATTCATTACATAATATAACTTTGTCACTGTGCCTGGAATCTAATTAAAGTGCAGCACTAAATCTAGTAGAAAATCTGAAAGTGAACTAGTAATTCAATGAGAGTCTAAAACTGAAACAATGCAGCAACTACACTAACCTTGAGGCTTGGATGAACTTCGACATTATTCCTTGACAAAAACCTGAAGCAGCAATACTCCACCAAATAACGTGGATCATTATAAACTGATACTGGAACAAGTGCTTTAAATATTTTCTGCATTTTCTGCCCTGTCAATCCATTCATCCTGCATATCTTAGAAATTGGGAAAAGTCAAAAATTAATTCCTTCGTACCAGCAAGATGTATTGCACCAATTTTTAAGCTTGTCGCATACTGAACCTATATTTAAAATATCTGTCATTTCATTTTACAGAAAATCAATAATGTGGAAAGGCAAACGCATAATGGAAGTATGAAGGATTATTAAAAACTGAAAAACAGTAACTTTACCGGCTAAATTGTTCAATGGCAACGATGGCAGCTTCAGAAAGCTCTCCTCCAGGAGTTCTTGAATCAATAGTCGGTTCAATAATAAATATATCATCCATATCTTCACTGTCATTCTGAGGGCTAGGCTTTCTATCATGAACAGACTTTACGAGTGGAGAAGTTACTTCATTGAAAAAGTTTTGGGTCTTTGATAGCCATTGGTTTACTGACTCTTGCATCGAATCTGTCAGCCAAAAGACTTTGTATTGTAACATAGGCGCAACATACATAATTTTCTGGAAATATCACATGATAAGGTAAAAAAACCCGACCCGAAAAAAATACTTTTTTTAGATATAATTGTTTGGCAAGAAGGAAATACATCTGAAGAAAGCACATATTCTAGTAAAATGTCATCATCATAGACACTATCTTAAAGCATATATCTAGATAGTAGTTTGTAGGCCTCGGAAAAGCTAAGCATTTCCTATCTTTCCATCCACACATTTACTCTCTTTTATCCTTCTTTTTTTGATCATTTGAAAAGGTCTACTATTAACTTTTGCTTACTCTCCTAGTACCATGATTGCGTCAAGACGGAGATTCTATTCCTTTTCGATCCATCATGAACAATTAAATGGTCAGTCAGCATGAAAGAGATATAAAAGATGCAACTTTCCTTTTGAACTACTTTATGTTATTTATTCTACAAATACCTTCCTAAAACTACACAAGTTTCGCATGATTTTTCTATTGCCTACATAGGTGTTTCATTTTGCATAGTTACACAAAACAAATATGAAACACAAGGCACGACTCAACTCAACAGAATGCTCAACTCATAAAAAAAAAAAGTGATAATGTATCCTAGAAACTTTTTGCTGACAAACGATCAGAAAAACAAGCAACCTCATACCATAATAATAAACTAGTTTCTATTGCTCCAAAGCCCATAAGCAGCAAAATCTAGCTGTCACCAACATACACACACACACACAAACAAAGAAACATGGGGCAAGAAACTGAAACTCACTTGCATCAATATCATTGAACTTCCAATTCATATCGCCAAGAGACTGCCCCACCAGCTTGAACCCAAATTTGTTATCCGGGGCCGAAGAAGAAGAAGAATTTGGAGAATCCGAGGAACCATTCTTCACACAGCAAGCAATCTTGAAAAGCTGATTCTGCTTATGGTGTGAAGTTGCAGAAGATTTAGGGGTTGGCCTTATGTGAGGTGGTTCGACTGGGAATCGCGAGAGCATGTTTCAGACTAAGATTCTCCCAAATAAGCTCCCGAATAATCAAGATTTCATGATCCCAGGTTTACCAGAGAAGAATGATTTTTTGTCTCAACTTTCAAGATGCGTTACTTTAAATTCTTGATTCAAGATTATGGGCAATAAGATAAACATTGCTAAAAAGGACAAATGAGCAGAAAGAGCAATTAAATCGGTCCAAGAAAAAAAGCAAGGGAAAATAAGGACACAGACGAGGGCTACTTCGCGAAGTAATATGCAAGCTGCGCTTGCACTGGTAATAAGCAAAAACGTAGGGCCATTTTGTACGGCTAAAAAAAGTTACCATGAAAAAGTTCAGATTTTTGTTTTTTTTTCTTTTCTAAATTTATATGCGGATGATAGAACTAGGGAAGGATTACGAGGCATTAAACTATCCGATTCAGGAATCTTTTTCGAGCTAAGTGGTCAAACGCGGCTGGCTTGATTCATCTGTCGAGTTTGGTGAAATAACGAACTAAATGTTGTCAAACTATTAGGCAAAATTCTCAATTGGGGTCAATCCACAAAAAATGTTCCTGAAATGGGAACCTTTTTTTTTTAGTTCCATAAAGGGGAAAGACGCATTCCCGGAATGCGTCTCCCCCTGCCACCGAAAAGACGCCCCAAACGACGACGTATGGGGGAGACGCATGAGCATCATGCGTCTCCCACGTGAGCT
>JAYDZE010415797.1:0-16709 GCA_034509125.1 Monilaria moniliformis | reverse complement strand
TTGAAGTTATGATATAATCGGCTGATTTTGAAACTTGCGGGACTGACCAGAATTTGACCAAACTTGATGGTTTTTCTGGCAATTTACCCTATTATAAATATCTCTACTTTTACGTTACTATTCACAATCTTGTAATAAATCACATTTTTTGTACAATTAGTTTATTTTTATATTGTTCTAATCAGATGGCTGAGATTTTGTATTAGTTATAAATATAAGGAATGGTTCAAAAATAAATATATATGATTTTGTAGCAGAGAAACAAGAAATAAAAAGGATGATTCAAAAAAAAAAAGTGTGGGCTTATGCACCTTGAATTGCTCATAAATCATAATGTATAACTGAAAAGGAAATGAAGCAACATTCGTTAAACTTAAATTACTAATTATAATTATAACTTATAATAAATAGCTAATTATGAAAACTGAAAATATATATTAATAGGACGAAATCAGAAGATGGAGGGCCTCCAAGAGTACACAAAGTAGTCGCTTACTGTGATTGGTGTCGGTAAATTGGCTTTCCATTGGTGCTTGTCTCCTAGGGGCTGATTCTCGTCTTAAGTATGATGAGTTTATATTGTTTGCTGGGAACCTTTACTTTTTTCTTGGCTTGTTGCTGTTTCTGAACTTGATGTCTTGCTGCTTAGGTACTCTAGGTTCTTTTTTGTATGTTGTTTATGCACTGGATGTTTTGCTCACCATCCCGATGGTTGGAGCATTTTGATTTTAAAAAAAAGGTAGTTGTTTTGAAAAGTAGCTAGATGTACTGAATCTTCGTTTAGAAAACTTTGGAAATTTTTATGACTCTTTTCGTGTATAATTTTTCGTTTATTTCATTAACATTGTGTTAATCTTACCATATATAAAAACATTAAAGTGTGTAGAAAAATTTAGATTTAATGGTACAATTAAAATTTGAAGAAAAAGTTATAATAACCAATTACCAAAAAATGGGTCCATTTCTCTATCTACACAAAAGAATTAATTTTAACATTATAAAATAATGGATTAAACGATCGAATATATCCTAATTTTTAGTAATTTTGTCAAATATATCACAACTTCTAAAATTGTATCTCGACTTTTAACAATTATATTAATTGTATCTCAATCTTTTAATTTATCAATTTTATCCACGGCTAGTATCGATTTTATCAATCATTATTGAGATAATTTTTATCAATCATTTTTTAAATAATTATTTCAAAAAAATAAAAATAAAAATGAAATATCAATCTCCTTGTATTAAACTTATTTCTCGGAGCAAAATATTAGGTTATCATGCGATACATCGTGTCATGACTCAACCGTTGTAGTGAAATTCCAATGATAAAATTGATACAAGTTGAAAAAATTCGGATATATTTGATAAATTAAAAAAATGTGATAGAATTGATACGATTACTAAATATTGGAATAAAATTGGTAAATTTCAAAAATAGACAAAATTAATAAAATTACTAAAGGTCGAGATAAATTCGATTATTAACCCTAAAATAATTGCCCAGTTCAAAAAACAAAATTAAAAGAATAAGTAATTGTAGATAACCAACACTTATTTTAATTAGAGTATGGTGAATTGTGATAGCAATCCCATTTTATATAAATATATAACATTAAAATTGAAAAAAAAATAGTTTTAAATCAATCTTAAATTCTAAATTATCATAACTTTCAGATTTTACATCCATTTATTATATATCATGTTATCAAATTAAAAAATATTACCACAATATTTTATATATAAAATGCATATTGTATATTTTATTATAACTTTTCAATTATACCTTCCTTTTTTTTTAATTAGACTTGCTTCACGTCTTTTAGCCATTTATTTTATATTTTCCGTTTTTTTTCTTTCTTTTTTTGTTATTTATGATATTTTGAATTTTAAATCATGCGTTCCTATTTATTTTATGTTAAAACTTTACTGCCAGAATACTACTATATTATGATTTACTTTTAGGAGGAATATATAAGCTGCAACTTTGCAAAATTATATTTGTGATAGATAAGAATAAACGAATAATGTATCTATTTTTATGGAATATATAAATTATTTATTTAAATAAAGATATATTAAATAACTATAAATTGATTTGGTAGTGAACTTAATCACGATGAGTTAACTAATCAAATAAATTAGGTTGGTAATTAAATAATTAAGTAGTTAACCTTTTCAAATACAATGAGAGTTAATTTGAATAAACTTATTAATCGTATACGATTGAATTTGTACAAATATTGTTGATTTTTTAATAGGACTGTTTTTAATTTTGTAATGTATTTTTTTAACAAAATATACACTAATTATCTTGATGGGTATTAAAATATGTTTCAATATTTTATAAATAATAGTCCATGTACACAGAAATACTACAATAACATTGTCACATGTGCTAAATACAAATAAATAGGTACTAGGTTCATCATATATTTTTTTTATTTTATTTTTTTTAGCACTTTTTATTGTCGAAATTTTCTGATCAATATAGCTCTCTAAAACTATTTTTATGCACCCAATTTGAAAGCATCTAGTTATCCCATCAAATGTTCTACAATTTTTATTTTTTTTAATTTGGTATGGTACAAATATATGAATTTTTGTAATTCGTTTTTTGCTAAATACGTACATTAAATATTAATGTTATTTATGGGGAAATATCTCTAACCAATAATTATCTAAATTCATGATTATAATGGCAAGTAATACATAATTGAGTTTATTGTTTTATTTTTTCAAAGAAAAGCTGTATTAATACAATATTTTTTAAATAGATGCTAATCGATACGATTTATTACCTTACGAAATATAAATAAACCCGAATTATCCACTATCAATGATATTTCCATATTCCCTTTCAATTAAAATAAATAAATAAATAAAAAAGTAGTTTGGTAAAAATACAAGTACACATGTCTCATTAATTAGTCGTTTTCAATCTAAAGCTTATGCAAATGATTGAAAATAACATCATTGTATTTGCCCTAAAAATCTCACTTATTTATAATGTTAAAAAGTAATTAAATTTGATTTTGAGATGAAAATACAGACTAAAATAAGAATGGCCACACCGACCACTTTCATTAGCATCCCTCCATTTGTTAGGTGCGCAAACAGATTTAGGAGCCGATTCCGGAAATGAAGAAAAAATGCATTTGCTCAATCTTTGGCGTCAAAAAAATTGTCGAAAATCGAAGCTTTATTTAGTAAAAAAGAAACGATGAAACATAAATTTTTGCAATTCAAAAAACAGAAAATTCCTCAGAGAAAAGAAGAAGGAAGGCTGTCTGTTTATGATTTGTTCTTGTCTTTTGCTTTTCTTGTCAAATAATCAAACAGCTCCCGTTTCTTAAAAATCTTTGACACCCATTTTGAGGAAAGAGATTTATTTACAAGGAGACAGGCCAATCATTTTCTATCTAAGTCAGTGGTGGAAAGAAAAGAAAAGAAAAAAGTTCATAGCTGTTGTCGGAAAAATAAATTACATTTGGGGTTGGGGGTGTTGATGATCCCCTTATGAAAATGCCACCAATTTGAGGAAATGCAGAGAAAAACCGGAAAAGGGAAAAACTCGACCTTGTGTTAGTGATTCAATCTCATTTAGGGGCTGCTGCAAGAAAATGGGTGTTGATAATCTATTAGAGCTGAGATTCTTGAAACTGAAAAAATATGATCTGGGCTGAGAAAGGAGAAAGGTGAGATTGAAGAAATTCAGAAAAAGTTGGAGTCTTTGAAGGAGAATGAACAACGGATTGAATGGCATTGTTAAAGTGTGGGAAGCAAAATTGAAGAAATCTCGAGGCACAGCGAAGAGGAGGGCCAACAGCATATTTTCAGCAATGTCAGTTGCCCATGTGGACGATGACGACGACATACACGGCGATCACGACGATGACGCCGACCTACCCCACGTCGACAAGGACTTCTCCAACCACGACACCTACTCTGGGCAATGGTCGGACAACTGGCCGCAAGGCCGTGGCACTTGCTCCTGGGCCGACGGCTGCACCTACGAGGGGGACTGGCACCGCGGCTGGATGATGGGCCGCGGCAAGTTTACCTGGCCCTCGGGGGCCACCTACGAGGGTGGATTCAAGAACGGCTACATGGAGGGAGATGGTGTCTATGTTGGCTCCTCTATTGAGAGGTATAGTGGGACTTGGCAGTCCAGCCTCAGGCATGGCAAGGGCGTCTGTGACTACGCCAATGGGGATAAATACGAGGGCCATTGGCGCCGTGGCCTGCCTGATGGAAAGGGCAAGTATAGCTGGATTAACGGGAACCAGTATGTGGGGCATTGGAGGAGGGGGAGGATGAATGGGAATGGGGTTATGGTGTGGGCTAATGGGAATAGATATGAAGGTGGTTGGGAGGCCGGATTGCCCCGGGGCAATGGGACCTTCCGTTGGGTTGATGGGAGCTGCTATGTTGGGGTGTGGAGTAAGGATCAAAGTGAGCAGAGTGGGACTTACTACCCATCGAGTTCGCATTCGGGTAGCTTTGAATGGGATCCTCAAGAGGTGTATTTGGAGAATCTGAGTGATTGTAGGATCCATCCTGGTGAGGAGATTAGTGACTACCCTTGTTTGAAGATTTTGAACTGGCCTTGTGATGGGGAGGATCTGCTCAAGAATTCGGCCGAGAAGAATATGAGGGCGAGCTCCGTGGACGGAGGGGGGTTGAGCAATGCAGGCTCTGAGTACAGTTTTGATGGAAGCAGTGCTTGCTTTGAGTCTGGTAGGGATTTGGGAGAGGGGTCCCCTGGGTTGGGGAGGGTTGAGGATTTAGATATGGTACCTAAGGGGGGCGGGAGGCCACATATCGTTATCAAGCCAACCAAGAAGCAAGGGAACACTATATCCAAAGGGCATAAGAATTATGATCTCATGTTGAATTTGCAGCTAGGGATAAGGTAATTTTGGAATGCATTTGTGTAAGTTGGTAATTTACCTTTTGGGTGCAATAGATACAGGGAGAAGAGAATGAGTTTTTTCATTGATTTATCGATGGTGTGAATATGGAAAAGAGCGAAAGGAACTGACATCTTTGAAATAGATGTATAGGGTCATTCACCTTCACTGTGTGACATGTTTGGATGGCTTTTACTTTCTTTATCTTTTAGCACCAGATGATGTTGGTCTTTTGTGAGCTTGTCTAACTGCCATTACAATTGTATATTCTTGACTTTATCTGATAGCCTTTGTTACCCATAAGTTTAGGTTTCTTGATTCTTCTTGATTGCAGTTTCAAATCTTGGTAGAAAATGTCTGAATTCAGCTTATCTTGCTACACCTGTTTGTGTTTTTGGGTTATTGATCATGTGTAGCTAATTTGCAGGCACGCTGTGGGAAGACCTGCTCCATCGACAACCCTTGATCTAAAACCTTCGGCTTTTGATCCAAGGGAGAAAGTATGGACAAAATTCCCCCCTTCAGGATCTAAACACACTCCGCCTCACCAATCGTGTGATTTCAGATGGAAGGACTATTGCCCGTTGGTTTTCAGGTGAGGTACTGCCACATTGGATTGTAAGACAATAAAATATTCAGATAACTCTTGCTTTGTTTTGTTATGTTATGGCGTCTCTAAATGTTAAGCTTGAGTCATACATTGTCCGAAACTCAGTCACCAAATATAGGCTTGCCATTTCCTTTTAGGGCGCTTCGGCAATTGTTTAAGGTGGATCCAGCTGATTATATGATATCCATATGTGGAAATGATGCCCTCCGGGAGCTCTCGTCACCGGGAAAAAGTGGAAGCTTCTTCTACTTGACCAACGATGATAGATACATGATCAAGACCATGAAGAAGTCAGAGGCAAAAGTGAGTTCAAATATACATTATTTGCTTGCTAACACATATTTCATCCATAATGATCACTCAAACTTATCAACAAGTTACCTTCTTGATTATGTCAATTCGAAATACAATGTTATGGGAAATGTCTTAAAACTAATCTTTTGATTTCAAATCTTGAACATATAAGATATAACACAGGAGATGGTTCTTTAGCAGGTGCTTATCAGAATGCTTTCGGCTTACTATAAGCACGTCCGAGCCTTTGAAAACACACTCGTCACCAAATTCTACGGCCTCCACTGCGTGAAGTTAACTGGCGCTGCGCAAAAGAAGGTAACAACAAGAACACACTTCATTTTCCAATCAAAATCATCCATTCATTCCCATAATGTGCTTGACTCAAGCAGGTGCGGTTTGTGATCATGGGGAATTTGTTTTGCACGGAATATGCCATCCACAGACGCTTCGACTTGAAAGGCTCATCCCACGGCCGCCTAACTGACAAGCCCGAATCAGAGATTGAACCAACCACGACCCTCAAGGACCTCGATTTGAACTTCATATTCCGTTTGCACAAGTCTTGGTTCCGAGATTTCTGCAGGTATAATCCAATCAATCAATCAATCAATCAATCAAAACTAGTGTCACAGTAAGGAAACTGGTTTGGTTCTTGAATGTTTGTGTGCAGTCAAGTAGACAGAGACTGTGACTTGCTTGAACAAGAGAGGATCATGGATTACAGTCTTCTTGTTGGCATTCACTTCAGAGACATGTCCAATGCTGGGGAGCCCCTAAACATGGGTACTCGAATGCTTCTTGGCAACGGATCACCGGACCTTAGCCAGTAAGCCACTGACCATAATCAATAAATCGACCTTCTTGTGCAAACAGTTTTTTTTTTCCTAACAAAATGACAAGTGGTTGTGGCAGGTCAGCATCGATCAAACTAGGTACCAACATCCCTGCACGAGCCGAGCTGACAATGAGGAAAAACAACGGCGAGGCTCAGCTAGTGGGAGAGCCAACGGGGGAGTACTACGACGTAGTCCTCGTGTTTGGCATCATTGACATCCTACAAGACTACGATATCAGCAAGAAGCTTGAGCACGCCTACAAATCGTTCCAGTACGACCCGACCTCAATCTCGGCCGTGGATCCCAAACAATACTCCAAGCGCTTCAGGGATTTCATATTCAGAGTTTTCACAGAAGACAGTTGATGATGGATCCATCTTGTTGTATTTATAGCTACCATTTTTGCACCGATTCTTTTGGTCCAAGGCCACTACACAATAAGCTTTGTATACAACAACGACAATGAGATACTATGCAATACAGGGAAACATATACCAATTCTTTGTACTTTACCATGTTTCCTACTTAGAATACGGACTAGTTTTTTATTCACATACTTAATCAATGCTTACCATTATTACATTTTTTGGTTAATCTATAGTTTATGGCCTTGTCCTTTGGCGAAAATAGTCTGAAATTTGAAATATTGCAACAACAATTTGACCTTTTAAATAATCTACAATTCTAGGCTGGAAATTCTAATGTGGAAGTCTCGAATGTTGATATTACTTGAAACTGATATTGTTGTATCTCCTTGAGAATTCTTGAATATGACAAATACTTTGTAGATGAAACATCTGATACCTAGTGTTGTTTGTATAGAAGCGGGGTTTAGCGGTAGTGGGTTTTCCCTGCTCATCATCAGAAACAACAACAAAAATTGATACTCGACAAAAGATCAGCTTCTTGGGAGGGGGGTTATGAGAATGCAATCACAATAACTATTTTAATTTAAGAATTTTGATGCTAGATAACACGTAGATGGAGAAAATCTAATACAACTTTCATAATGTGGGAGTTTTGATATATATATATATATATAACTTTCATAATGTGGGAGTTTTGATATATATATATATATAGCATCGCCACGTGTTGTGATCGTTACCGTCTAAAATTCATATCCAATGGTTGATATTCGCTCTCTGTTCGCATATAAGAAGTTGTTCTTATACAATTCTCTTATGTCATAACCAAGATCAAATTTAGACCCCATAATTGAAAATCGGATGCGCCAGATAGATGCGGTGATTTTAAATACTTCCAACAACTTAGCTTGTGTTGATATAACAACATAAGGGCTATTTTGGTAAAATTCAATTGTTGTTAGTTGTCCCTCTCGCCCTCTCACGCCAGCTGTCTAAAATTCGAAACATATTTCAGCGTAGCAATAAACTATATTGTATCATAATAATGTACCATATTTTCTATACAACAATGAATCATACTTTAGCTCAACAATCAACCATACTCTAGCATAATACATGTATGCTGAAAGTACGCTGAGATACTTACATACTTAAATTTTTTTCGTGCAAATTTCTTCAATTGAACATATGCAATTAGGATTTTGCTTGAATCCTCACCTTTAATTTGATATATGGTGTGTGAAAAAAATAATTTAAATCGAGAGGGTTATATTTATTAGATGTTTTGAGATATTTTATGAGAGAGAAAGTGAGTAAAATTAAATCTAACACCATCTGTCTAAAATCCGAATCATACTTCAGCACAACAATGAACCATATTTCAGCACGACAAATAACCATACTTTCACATAACAATGTATCATACTTTAGAATGACAATTAAATCTAAAACAAATTCCATAAATGCCGCCAGCCACGATCCTGACTATCAAAAATTCATATCCTATGATCGATATCTGGTCTCTGTTGGTTCTTGAATGAATAAAACTATATATATATATATACACACACACACACACATATGAGGTTGGGAATATTTAGAGAAAAACATGAAACCAATAATTAAAAAAGAATCGATGACAAAGTTCAACTTAGTAAGTAAGACGATGCCCCTTCAATCAATAAATATGGGATTCAAGTCACCTTGAGTGCGTGTAAATAGAGGTGTATGTTGTAATTGAAAAAAAGAAGTTAAAAAGATTATATTTACAAGCATACAAATTTAATTTAGAGTTATAAATTAAACAAATAGCTCATTAAAAAAATTGAAGAAAAAAACGAAATGTTCGACAACTATAAACAACTATATAAGGGTGTTTTGTTAATTTAAAAAAAAAAACAAAAAAAAAAGATTTTTTGCTAAAAACATTGGAAAGTTATTTGCTCCTATGGGGGCACTTTTGCAGTTAGCCCTAGAAGAAAAAGGTTCCAATATAAAGAATGGAAAATTGTATAGTATTTTCGTGGGCAGCACAAATTTGGGTATCAACAAATTTATCCATTCACTGTGGAAGTATAAAGTATTCATAATTTTATTTAAACCATAAATTAAATCGGACTAAATAGATTTTTGTGCAATTTTATTTGGTTTATGGTTTGAAAAATATAGTTTTTTTTATGTTTTTAAAAATAATGTTTTATGATTTAGATTTGATTTTTTAAAAATATGAAAGAATTCAAATTGTAAACTGTAATGTAATTAAATATGAAAGAAACCAAATTGAGGGCAGGAAGAATGAGTTTTCTGAATCTGCTGCAGTATTCAGCTTGGAAGACATGGAGGAAGACAGTAGCCACCATGTGTCATGAAGGGAGACCGGTAGACCTCACGGAAAAATAGTTGTGGAAGTTTAGGGGGACTAACCCCTCAAGAAGAGTTGACAAAATGGGGCTGACTGTAATAGAAGAAGCACTAAAAAAAAAAAGAGGGTAATTTTACCGATGGATGATTCTGTTCTGTTGGTGAATTCCAAAAATATGTCGGTAATCATGATTACTAACGAAATAAAGCATCATTATGATAGATGTTGGTAAAAAAAATTACCGATAGATATTGTTTATCGGAAATTTTCACTGACAAACTACTGTCGGTGATCTTTGTTGTTCAAAAGCCAATGACAGACTTTTTAAAAAAGAATTATTAAAAATACCAACAAACAAATTCATCGGTAATCTCAAATCACCGACAGAACAATTCATCGATAATTTTATTATTTAAAATATTTACTCCATTTTAAAAAAGCAATTAAATCTTTATTAAAATTTTACAATTGTATAACAGCTAAATTAATCACATTCAAAGTTGTGCCTATAAGTGTAAGATACAATTTTTATTTTTTGTTTGATATTTCAAACACCACCAATATTTCATCAAAAACAAACATTGGTACCTTCAAAATGAAAACATATATAACAGAATTGCAAAAGGAAGTAGCCAAAAGAAGCATGCAATTTTATTTATGTGTTAGAATTGTCTAATTGTGTTTCGATTTTTTTTACTTTTTTTTTTTTTTTGAAATTCTGTTTTGTATAATTTTTGAACGACTTAGATAAATGATTTTTTTATTATTAGAAAAATGAATGATAATATATATAATCTGTAAATCAAATCGCATCAAATTGTACAGTTTCTATCGTTAGAAACACCAGGTACAAATAGGAAGTTTTGTCTAAGAAATAAAAAGCAACATTTTAATTTATCTAAGTTCGGATCACAATCGGTGTCGACAAAAGCGTTTGTCCTGAACACCACTATTTTATCTTGCAAAATAGAGCTTTAAACTCGACATTCCTATACAGAATGTGGTTTAAATAAAAAAATATTAATGGTGAGAACTATGAGAACTCTACACTGTACTATATAAGTTATTGCACTACGATAACATTAATGTGCATTCGAGACATACACTCAACAAAAATCGTGAATTCATGATACACCACGCGAAGTTAATTTATTACATAGTGTGTATAATTTATTGCACTGAACGTACAAATTACTTCACTCGAATTAGTTCTCACAATAAGATGGTTCTCATTTGAACCATTTCCTATATGTCTATATTAACTCATCAGCTATACAAATACAAGGGTATATGTTATGTATACATTATCTTAGTACAACATTTAGTACATGAGATTGAACCTGAATATCACCATGGTTCAGAGTTGTTGAAAAGGATATTTCTGTCCTCCGGTTGTTTAGACCAACCGACCTCCATCAAGATCAGGTTCAGCCGTACTACTAGTTTCTCCACGGCTTCTTCCTCGACGTTGGTTTCCGAACCAGTTTGCTGCTGCAAAACAAAATGCAACGTTGAATCACTCACCTGAAAACAACTAAGTACAGGTTTCTGGAATTGACAAGACATACCTTTTTGTCCCGGTAATGCTCAAGATACTGCAGTGCTTCCTCATAATATCCACAATGGTAGAGGAGAACAGCGTAGTCTCTTAACTCCTTAGGATCATGCTTGAGTAAAATAAGGCGTTCACATGCTGTTACAAGGCATAAATTGTTAAAATGATATTGAAAGAAGGCATTGTACGATCTTGAAAAAATATAGATTCTAATGAATTGAGTAGTGCACTTATTTAAGCAGCTCTGCCACTGGAAAGCTACTTTCACGAACACCGGGTATCCACAAGCTAGAATCTTCGAAGAGCGTATCTTGGGGTATATTATGTTTTTCAGATGGTAAAAACACCAAACAATTTGATTACATTCCATCATTGTTGTTAAATATCCGATGGTTCTCATTGTCAATAGTTATACTTTTGAATAAGATGATTATTCAACAAAGCCTCGGTAGAAGGTAACATGATCGGATCTCACAGCTGCCATATTATTGTAAAGATTCCACTACAAAGGCTTTGATGTCAAGTAATTCACTGGATATTAGACAATTTTCCTCACAAATATATTTTAGATGAAGTGGTCATTCAAATAAACTAGGCAGTAGTAAACACTAGTCCAAAGTGAACTGATACCTGATAATGCACGACGCATATCTCCAAAGTGAACACTAGTCCAAACACCTCGTTGCAGCCGATGGCGGGCAGCCTTTGCAGATGCAAGCTGTGAGGCACTGTATTGAAGAAAGAAGTGGGATGGTACACGGAAAAGAAAGCATCATTTTTTCTATATAGATTGTGTCTGAAGTTATGATACTACCTTTCATTAGCATTGTTGGCACCAGTGACGCAATGAGCAGCTTCTGCGGCCCTTAGGAATGGACTCCTAGCTTGATCAAGTTGAAATGGCCAGAAAGCATTCTTTAAATCTTTCAGTATCTGCACAAAATGGGAACAACTCATGTTAATGTAAATAGTAGCTTGAATGTTTACATTATAATCATGCGCAGCTGGCCAAATATAAAGACATACAAAAGCAAAGAGGTCCATAACTGGATTGAAATGCAGTATAAAGTTTCCCAGGAACTTGATCTTGAGGAGAATTTTAAGAATTGGACAAAATTAGCAACAATTAAATCCAAAACATCAAGCATGGAACAAGTTGAAGCATTATAGATTGATAGGTACAAGCATATATGATCTGTGGGTGTGGGTATCTGAGAAGAGAGAGAGAGAGGGAATAAAATCAAGCGCATGCACGCATGCAGCTAGTTTCTCGTCTAAACTTTAGGAGGTTACCACCAAACCTTTAATTCCAAGATGGCAAGAGTATATTAAGGAATTGTCATTTTTCCCTAGCACATTTAATGAAATTTGATGATAAATAAACTGGTTGCCGACTCAAATTATTAAAGCTACGTCAAAACATGCAAAAGGGTAAACAGAAATTTTGAAGTCTTAGATGGGAAAATTATAAGGTTATTTACCCAGGTAAATATAGCTGAGATTAGATTTCAACGTCAGAGGCCTGCTCTTTTTATAGGAAAGGATAAAAATGACATCTGGCAGATCTAGGTGAAATGGAAGCACAATAATAAAATGTTGGATGCGTACCAACACATTAATTTTCATATTTACACAAATGTCCTCCTACATACTTGGTTTGACGAGGTTCTCCAATGTGATTTCAAATGCCAAGAGACAAAAGTGAAGCAAACACAACCATCAAAAACAGTCTAGGACTCTAGCCCAAGATTATGCAGGACATGTTCAGAAGGATACCCATAACCGACCTTCCGTTAAGGATCATATACTACAAATTTAACTAGATAATGATTAATAAAATTATTACCTCCACTAATAAAGATTGTGATGTCATAATATGTGATTGATCAGATTCTTTGCTCTTTTGTTTTAGATACCCTCTGGGTGAACTATGTGAATCATGAGGAAAGAAGATTTCCACATCAAAATTCAGGACACCCCACATGCGAAGCATCTTTAGAATCTCCGAGTATATTAGGGAGAGCATGGAAACAGAGCCAGAACGGTGCGTTAAGACCTGTAAAAGAAATCAGCTCACAGGGATGATAATCCATACAATAAATTCAAGAGCAAAGTAATCATGGATGTTGAAAGGACACATACTGAATGGAGATACAGGGCACGGTGCTCAACATGGTGTCTGGTACTTGTTCTTCGAAAACCCTGAAAAGGACAAGGTCACATTACAGTGGACACTCTGAACAGTAGCGTCAAATATACAGGTTCTGATTAATGCCATCATGAAAGAAGCTTTACAGTGACCAGTTATGCCAAGAGACATGCCCATTTTCTGTGAACAACAATTAATTCCTAAGGCAGAAAGAATTAGTCATTATGGTTCTATGAAAGCTGGGTTTCTTAAAGATTCAGAGATGAGGGAAAAGCTTATTGTTAGGGCACATAATCAGCTAATACCTTCAAATTGCAACTTGTGGTGGGCAAAAAATAGAAGACAGAATCAACTGTAACTTTGCCGTGCATAATATAGAAGCATAACTTACTTTATTGAGGTATAGGTATCGTTCTAAACAGTCAAGAAAATTCTCTGGTGAGGATCTAAATGAGGAGCTGTATTGAGAGCAATAGCCCATAGAGAGGGTATCCAATCTCTCAATGAAATCATCAACTGGAAGTGGAACAGAAGAGTGTGAGATAAGGGAGTCATCTTCAGCTGCAATTTGAAGAGCTGCTCTGGCTAAATCAACCCCTCTATTTATAGTGATACTTGTTCCTCTCTCAATGTCAGAGAATTTTTTTATCTGCGAGCAAAAACCTACCCTTGCAGCCTGTTCAACAGAGACATAGTCAATATCGGTCCCATAAGACATTACTGAACCAAAGGAGAAAAAAGATGCTAAACGGAATCACAAAAGATACTGCCATTATCAATAAATTATCTTTTTGTTCCTCTCTTAGCAGGGTTAACTAACAAAAGAACTAAAATTACGTCCTTGGTCTACCGAACAATATGTCAATCTTGTGATATAACAACCACATCCATTCTGTACATAATGTAAATTCCCTTAACAAGTTGCATGACCACCACCATTGACTCACATCATTCAATTTCCACCTCATTCCTCAACAAGAATCACAGCACATTCTGTAATCACTTTCAACATGACAATCAACATAATCTGCCACCATCAGCAAAGCTTATCACACAAAACTTGCTTGCAGATTCCAGAATTTTGAGTGTGATGAAAATCAACACGAAATCAATAATATAATTCCGATTCTGTAGCAAGCACACCTAGTACAATCAAATCAAATTTAACTTAGAAGACCGGACTGTAAATTCTGAATTTAGTTTAAAATTAGATATAAACCATAACAAAGCTTCCCAAAAATATCAAAGCTTTCAGTAGCGATCACGACCTACTTAGAATCGTCATTCCAGATTGCCGAATTTCGCAATAGAATTTATCGATTCGTTGACCCACAAACTATTCCATTCATCAATAAATCGCACCACGTGAAAAAAAAAAACACTTAAAGCAGATAAACCCATAACTGGATATAAAACATGTATCAGAAGAAGAATTCACCCTCGCGTGGGACGTATCGATGCCGGAAAAATCAAGCGCATCATGGAGCACAAATTTGAAATCATCTTCAGCGGATAATCCACATTTACAGCGGCAATTCACGCTCCGTGTGGAAGGATGGAATTGGAATTTGGGCAGTGTCCATGGAGGAAAATTGCAAGTTGATGACGAAGATAATGCTAAGCTGTTGGATAAAATCCATGGAAATGCCATAATTGCAAATTTGCAATCGACAACTAACTATTTCCCGGGACTATTGAAATTCTACAACCTTCACATGTCTATTAATAATTAATTTCCATCGAAATAAATTTTATCAGAAATTAAATAGCTATCATGTCTATTTCTGAAATATCTATCTAATCAGCCCTGCTTTGAGTATTTAGCAAGACTAGGTTTGTACTTTAAATTTCAAATCCTACAGTGCATAAGTAGACACAACGTGTTAGTATTTTCAAGCTTGCTTTTACACTCTTCCTCGCACTAAAGTTTAATTTTTAAATGAAAGCTAAATATCTACCTCAAAAAATAAAAATGAAAGCTAAATCTGATTTATACTCCCTCCGTCCACCAATTACAGTCCATTGGAATGGGACTATTTTTGGTGGACGGACCAAAATGAAAAAATTGGACTATTTTTGGTTGACTGAGAGAGTATTTTTTATTAATTTCTAGTTTCACACGTGAACAGTGAACTTTCAATTTTGTCATTCTTTTGAACATTTTATTTCTGTTGTTCCAGATTGACACTTGACAGGCCAAAAACAATGGCAATGGAATCAACACAAGTACATAGAGCTATTGATGGCTCATCTTATTATTGAAGAGGACATGTGAGTAGCCGTACAGCAACACAAGTATGGAAATTCACTTCTTTTGGAGCTGGGATCTGTAAATGGATTGGCCTGAAGTGGGAGCAATCAGAGGGGATAAACTGATGGTGAATGAGTAAGGCACAGCAGGCACAAGATATTAATTATGGACACAAGGAGACCAGCTGTCGTCTCCGCCTATACCCATGTGCTTGTGGTCAAGATGCACCTGTGCAAGCACCAAAATGTCACCAACCAAATCTGGATGGGAGCATCCCAGGATGCAAGATCGTTGGGCAAGAGACCTTGAATCACCTAAAACTTAGGAGGACAGCTTGTCCGATCAATGAGAAAAGGCTATCATCACCAAACAATTTGTTATGTTCTTGGAATAATTACATAATGCTTCAACTGGAACTATGTATGGCACGTGCAAGCTACAAACATCCTGCTCGTACAAGCCAACATGTGCAGCCACTTTTTGATCAGGATAGCACTCAAAAGGCCCTCTTCCATACCATTGGATATGATCCAGTGATTTGTCCAAGTGGAATGAAATCCCCGCTCGAGGCAAAGGTGGTAGATCAGAATTTGGCTTACATTGCATTCCAGTACAACATCTCCAGAACCATAAATTGAGTAGAACAGATCAACTTTGAATAAACATGGTTCTGATTGAGATGATTTTTTATCTGCGTCACTAGGCATGCCAAGATAGACTATGGAACTTTCACTAGATTCTTTGAAACATAAACAACCGTGCAACTCTCTATCATGAAAGTCAAATTGTTCAGTTTCGCAAGTTTCCACTTAGAAAGATAACTTTCTACTTCACCCTCCTTGTCATTATCCGTGGGTGCTCTCCAAAAGCATGGCTGTATACCTTTGCTCGTTACCAGAACCCCGTCCACCTATCGATTTTACATTGCACAGAAGGATTAATATGCAATATTTTTCTTGCAGACATGCATACACTGGAATTTCATGTGAACAAAGTATCATATATAAGACATGCTTACCTATGCATATAAGCATGTTCAAAATGTTAAACAGGAAATGATAGCATGAAATCTAGTGTAGCTTGATGTTAAATTACCTTCGAGCTCTCCATAAGTCCAGTTTGTTTGTTAAACTTAATCCCTCAGTGCTTTGAGTTTCTAACTTCTGTAGAATCATCGAGAACTTGACTAAACAAGGCATGCTGGTTGGAGTCAATGATCTGAAAACCATAATACTTGCCAGATATTAGTAATACTACACAACCAGAAAATAGTTCCAGAGGCTGTCACCAATTACAGCAAGAACACCTACATGAGGAACAATGTTTTGTTTTACTGGCAGTTCGACTTGTGCAGACGAAACTATA
>JAYDZE010415686.1:0-16713 GCA_034509125.1 Monilaria moniliformis | reverse complement strand
GCCGGAAACCCCTATTCGGCGATCTTATCGTACCGAAAATTTGTATCGTTAACTAGGGCCATTTTAGGGATATTACATGGAGAACTCCAAATGCCCATTCCACACCCTTTCTTACAGCTTCTTACATTTCCTTGAATCTCTAGCTATTTGCATCTTGAGGACACTACAAACATTTTACACAAGTTGCCCATTCAGAATATATATCGTATGTTAGACAGTATCCATGGGTATATTCCTTGTCATTTACCGTAAATGGCGTGCAAGACGCTTGTCCTTGTAGAACTTTGTGGAACAAGTGAGACTGATTTAGAACATTGATGTCATTGTTTGACTCTGCAACTCCAAAAAAGGCATGTCATGTCTATAAATCTTGAGACGCAGCTACCTATAGGATAATTGTAGGGACTCATTATCGCCGCGAGTGAATTGACATTTCCATGCCACAGGATAATTTTTTCATGTCCAATGCATAAAATCGAGATTCTCGAGCATTTCAGGAAAGTCATGCCTCTCCTCATGCATATTCTATCAATTGATGATAGTCAGCAACGGTCAACATTCTCAGTAGTGTGCGCAAAAAACTTCAACCACACCTCAACAAAAGCAACGCAAGCATTTGTAGCTCGTTGTTTCTGAAATACGTAAGTACTTATCCTAGTGATCGACCGGACCACCATATGTCAATTGTCTAATCACATTCGTACACTTTTACGGTGTGAAACCTTATTTCCATGTTACATCAGATCTCTATTAAAACCATATATAATGTGCTTCCAACGCATCCATTATGCAAAAACCTTTCAGAAAACCCCTACCTAAATTAGTTTTACAAACCTTTCCTTTTAAAAAATTTGAATATTATACTCATTTGCCAAAGCTAACTACTAACGAGGACAAAATTCTAAGCTCTCTGTCTCCCTCTCTCTCTCTAGAGTCTGAAGAAATGGATGCCTCTGAATCTCCTCTCTCCACCTCTCCCTCCCCGCCCTCCTCTGTCAGGTACCTTCTCTCTCCATCTCTCAGTTACACATTTTTTGTGGTTTTTCATACTTGTTTGATGCAGCTGAGGAACTATTCGAAATTAATTTAAAATGTGTAATGTTTCAGCCCGCAACGCCATTTCTACCTCGCTGTGGATAGACTCGAATACAAGATGGTAGAACGAGCATTTACTGCGTCTTTATTGATTTATTTGTTTGTTTTCGTTAGGTTCTGAGCTGAACTCTTATAAATTGGATCAGGAAACCCTTTTAGGTCTCCTAGGCATGGCTGGGAGGCGTCCTTGTCTTCCGATGATTGTATGCTGCAGCACTCGAGACGAGCTCGACGCCGTCTGCTCCAACCTCTCTAGCCTATCGACTTATGTTTCTGTGTCCCCGCTAGTATGATCTCCTTTTCTTTCTTTCTTTTTGTATTGTGATTAAGATTTTGTTTCATTGATGCACCAATTTTCTTTAATTTCATAGTACAGCGACCTTTCAGAAGTTGATAGGGCGGATGTTTTGGATAAGTTTAGGCAGGCCACTATGAGATGGAATAGGTTAGGAAGAGGGGAAGAAGCTGAGGGAGAGGCAGACGAGGAGCGAAAATCGCATGTTGTCGTTGTTACTGATGCATGCCTTCCGCTTCTTGGATCTGTTGAGGTGCCTCTTTGTGCTTGCATGTTGATCAACTATGAGCTGCCAACAAAGAAGGTGCGTTTCTTTCAGCCATGCTTATGCCAAGTGCTTTGATTGTATTATTGCACCGGCTGCTTCCAGTATATGATAGCCACCTCTTTCTCTCTGAATTATGCGTTGATAAACTTGAAGTATGCGTTTGTTTTTCTGATGAACATAATGCGCATATAGGGATATTATATGCCTTGAGAAGAAAATAGGTGGCTTCTTGTCTGCACTGGTTTATGAAATATCTAACTAGTATGTCAACCATCTCTTGTTTATGATACACACAGTTGAAGCAGATGGCAGGGGCCAAATAAAATATATATTTGAGAAAAACATGTGGAAATTGGAATTAAATATGTAGGGTTATTGTTACTTCGTCATCATTATATAATAAGTTAGATATCAGTATTGGGAGCGTTGCATGTGGCATGTTTGCTGGATGCTAAAATGAGGAAACTTTACTAATACCACAGATGCTAGGAGAACGAGAGGATGCCGTAGTGGAAGGGTTTTATTTGAAGTTTGGAAATCCTTAAGTGGGCTTCATGAGTATCAGGAGCGAAGGGAGTGAGTTGTTTCTCTATCATCACTTGACAACACGAACGAACATGTCAGGAAAGTAAATAAAAGGGAAAAATGAAATGGCTGGAAGAAAACCCACCTGGAGTGCTGCTCAGTGTATGAGCTGTACAGCTGGCTGGTGAAGATGCCTTGTTGCGTAGGGAGAGTGAGACATTGGGAAAGCAGTTGCTTTCAAATTTCCTGGAGGTGCCCGGAGAATTAGTTTAAGCAATTCATGGTGGACTCTTCTTCTTCCTAAATATATATTAGCGTGTATATATATCTAGATACACAGGGATTAAATTATGTAAGTTTTGTAATGGGTTTGTTACTTTCTCTCTTCACAAAGTGGATTATCTATATAATATTTTCTATGCAAAATGTACTTTTACCAGATACGAGATGCAAATTCATGTCATAGAGCCTAAACTCTTGATTGCTTGGTAATTAGCTTGTCATGCAGCTCCTGCATTCTATTTTAGCCTCAACTCTGATTGGCCTTATAGCTCTTTTTTTTTTGAGTTGGTGGATGGGTGGGTTGGGATTCTCTTATAGCTCTATTATTTAATATTGGAAAAGTTTACTGTAGCGCCAGTTTTGCATTTTCTGGAGATTTTTAACAATTTGTATACAATGATAAAAGTTTCACATGTGTTGCTCAACATGAAAATCAGAAAATCAGTGAGATTTGTTGATAAGTCTATCTTATAGATTTATAGTATAACAAAGTAGTAACCATATCAGGAAAAATCTCACTTCTATTTGACCAGAAATAGAATGCTAATATTCTTCTGTAAATGAGAATGAGATATAAAAACACAGAAATTGAAATAGCTAAAATACTTCTACTCTCTCCCTCAATAGGATTAGATATGCCACATGTTCTCAAACCATATCTCTCTATGACTTTGTAACCTTAAAAAATTTATTATGCTCTCTTGCAGGAGACCTATATGAGGCGCATGACAGCTTGTTTGTCAGCAGGTTTGTTTTAAATAAAGAAGTCTGAATTTGGCTTGCAAGAATTCTGGGCTGATGTGGGTGATTATATGTTCCCCTGTCCTTATTTTTCACTTTTGTGTCATGCAAAATTGCTGGGAGTATCAGTTGCATCTTTCATTCAGCATTTTCCCTTCCTTCCCATTGCATCATGGTTTTGCAATTTCCTTTTATATTGAAATGAATAATGATATTGGCATTGTTTTTTCCCTGAGCATAAAGATGGGATAGTGATTAGCATGGTTGTTGGAGGAGAAGTAGTGATTCTTAAAAACCTTGAAGAGAACAGTGGTCTTGTCATAGCTGAAATGCCTATAAATGTAAGTTTTGTTGCATGTTTCGTGTAAGTTCTGATGATATTTTCCTTTATTGGTAATCAAAATATGACTCATCATTCTTTACAATTGCAAGAGTGGCCCTCAAATTCAATTTTCAAATGATTAATTATCCTGATTTATATATTCCTGTCTGCAATACATAATAAATGGCAAAGTGTTTTTTCAAGCAGATCTTTGAGATGATTTGAACTATCAACCTGCTTGGAGTCTCTGAAGAAATGTAAGGTTTAACACACATGCCTTCTCAAGTGGTCAATTTTCTTGTACTTTCGATGCTTTAGGCATGTAATGTCAGGTCTGGTTCAATGTGCCTCTTTATTATTTTCTAACAATGGTATAGTCTTGTATGTACAAGTTATGAGAAATGAGGATGCTTGCATCTCCAGGTTTTAGATATACTTTGTAGGAGTTTGTTGTTGAATATTTGTGTCATAGTTTTCTAGTTCTTTCTTATCTTCAAGAAGTAGAAGCTGTTGCTGGAAAGACTGAAAAGCTTGTTTGGAACATTTTCTTTGAGGAATAAGTGATAGAACTTAACGAACTATTACGCCCAACTTATCTAACATAGGGCTAGAGGTGCAGCAGCTCAAAATTTGTCAAATAATTCAATAAAATTTCAATTGCTCCAAATTTACAACTGACAAGGGCTCTCAACTCTCTGTCGTATCTGCTCCCCCCCATTGTTAAACAGCACAAGAGATAAGAAAATGCTTCCCCAGGAGGAAGAGTTGTTTTTCTATCAACCTTTGTGGTTTCACACAGAGAACAGTCAAAGCCTTCCAATGACAGTAACAAGAAAAAAAATTAAAAGTAAAGAGAGGGGAGGAACAAATACTAATATTGAGAATTTTGAAATTGTTGGCTGCTAGACTCATTAACATCTTGATCCCAATAATGGTTGGACTTTAGCAAATATTTTGGTAGATAATTTTAAATAACAGACATCCTCTGGATTTTAGGATACTCTATTAGGACTAAATAGACCTAGATTAGTTGAAATTTATTGCACTGAGGACACTCCTGAACAAATCCATGAATTGTTATTATGATTTTGAAATCCTCAACTAAAGATTGATCAACATCTACAATCTTAATGATTTCAACTACATTATCAAACTCTTCTGGTTTCCCACAATAAGATTCAGTTACATAGCATCAAGCCTCTGCTATTTACTTCTTTCCCAAACATTAAATCCAAGTGTTGGTTAGAATAAGGGAAGAGGAAAGGGAAAGATAATTATAGCAATAGGGAGTGATTTTGTTTTCCCCAGCATAAGGGGTATGGCCCGTTGCCCAAACTGAGGTATCAAAACACTATTCATGCAATCATACCTTGTTACCCAGTGTCTCTTTTTTAATACTTTCACCAGTCCCTGACATCCAAACCAACCCCTAACTTTCTAGTACATGAATTTGAGACTATGGTCTCAATTTAAATATATCTTGGTTTTGATAAGATAGACTTGATTCTCGTACAATATATAAGCCATGGCCTATGTCAAAATACTAAGAGGTCTTTCGACTCTTTCCTGCCTTAAATGTCAGAATGCAAGCCAAAAGGCCTGGGGGTTGCACTTTTGCCGGCAAAGCAAGAATCTGCAAATATATCGTCTAGCAGTAACTGCATTAGAAGCATTTTGAATAGTGTCCTTTCAGTAAATTATTTCATTCTTGGTTGTACTCTAAACTTTGTTTATCAAAATAGAAGACATTTCGTGACCAACAAAGTTGGACTTTGCTAAAACCTACATATTGTGGCTTGCATGTTAATTTCAGTTGTTGGCACTCTATATTGTGATTAGCGGCTTTCTTCTCTTGGTGCTTGATGATCAAATTGAAAATTTAAGAAGTATTCAAGTACCTTCGTGTCTGAAAATAGTTAACCTTCCCCCTGAAATTTCAATTTTCTAAAGTCTGATACTATTTACATTGCTGCCAAAGAATGGCCCTTTCTTCATATGAGTTGTGCCTGTATCATATGGAGGGATGGTAGGGGACCAGGATTTTTTTTAGGAGGGAAGTTGATTATATGATGATTTTACGGAGAAGCATAGAATAGGCCCACTTTGGGTCCTATTGTTTGAATGTTCTGCATGTTCTCCAACAGGAAACTAGGCCCAGCTTTAGGTCCCCACAGATGGGTCAAATGTAGCTGTTATAAATCTCATATAGGGCTCATAAGCTCTATTTTTCCAGTTGCTTATAGCTTTAGGAATCACTCATATTTTATCCATTTAGGGTAGATAATAATTCAGCCATCCTGAGCATTATGATTGATGCTCAGTGATTTATTAGTTGGCTTGTGTCTGAATCTCATCCACTAGGAAATTGCCAGGTGTTTTAAATGATTATTCAGTAGTTAAAGATATTTTTACTTGGTTGTTGAATATAGAAAAATGAGGTTGTAGAACTCCTTTTATTAAACTGTTTGTGGATCTGTCCTTTTCTTGTATATTAAATGGGTGATTTTGACTTGTTCCTCTTGTTGAGCTGTGTTTACTTGCCTCCCTTGCTTAGCCTTTGGATACCTGCATAGTACGAGCTATATGTACTGGAAGTTTCTTGGAGATTGTGATTGGGAAACTTAGAAGCTTGAAATGTGAATTGAAAATATGATTCAAACAGTCCCCATACTAGAAAAATGTTAGAGCAATGTACTAAAATAATTACCTTAAATTCAGAAGTATGAATTCCTGATACCGCCATATAAGTAGTTTCTTTCTGCAGTAGTTTTCTCTCAACTTTAACGAACTTTTTATTTCCCCTGTGCAGCACAGATGAAAGTCTCTAAATATTTGAAGGCAGGGAGGCAATTGCTAGATCCTTTTGATATCTGAAGAAATCCCAAGCACACCGACAAGATGCCTTCTCACGGTGGGCTTTTTTTTACCCCCAATTTCTTCTGTGCAATAGTACGTTAGCCTCTTTCTTCCCAAATGGTGGAAAATATATACCCAATTCAATTGAATGACTCCCAAGTTTGTCAGTTAGAAAAGGAACAGCATCAAATTTTGCCTTGCTTTATTGATCAGCTGTGATAATAAATATCTTGTTGCTGATGCTTTCTGAGCTGCACAGAAAGATGCGGCAAGAATAAATGAGATGTCCAATCTTTGGAGATCATGTCCAAATTAGTAAAGTTGGTGTCTTCTTAATTAGATGGATAAACCACACTAGTATCAGTTGGGGTATAAAAATTGACAG
Source organism: Monilaria moniliformis (assembly GCA_034509125.1). Taxonomy (NCBI): domain Eukaryota; kingdom Viridiplantae; phylum Streptophyta; class Magnoliopsida; order Caryophyllales; family Aizoaceae; genus Monilaria; species Monilaria moniliformis. The sequence goes on along the minus strand of JAYDZE010415686.1, from coordinate 9,944 downwards.
CATGATCACTAAACTTTATGCCGATGCTGGACCCATTTGGAGCAACGAGACCCCAGAAGTGGGGATATGAGATAGCAAGATCATGTCTGGCTTAAGGGGAGGAGGAGGACATGATGGTCCCTGTTTACTTGTGATGATATTGCTAATGATTTTTGTATTCTTCATTTGAAGCAATGACACATCCCTTTTTTGTGGCCTACCTTCGTCTGCTGCCCCTGACTCTCTCTGCTGTATCGAAAGGAATGCATTATAAAAGCAGTAGCTACTGATATTTCTTTGTTCTTCAGCCTTCTTTTGAGTTTTCAATCAATTTCCCCACTAATAATGATAGTTTTTTACCTTGCCCTTCCTCGCATTTATACCATTTACTCGATATTAAATGGGTTGGACTAGATTATGTTCATTTTCTTGATATCAAATGGGTGGCTAAATTATTTGGTTTGGGGGAAAGATAGATGTGTATGTATATTCCTACCCAAAGAAGTGTAAGATATAGTTTATCTATCTAACTTTCTACATATTCTACTAAACTATATATCCACCAAATTATCAATTTTCAAAGTAAACAAGACCTTGATGGAGTTTGATAAGACTTCAACAAAGTACACCGCAAAAAATATGTGTTTTACCGGCGAATTATTGGTTTTTTTTTTCACCGGTGGATCCGCCGGAAAAATGCGTGTTTTTGTTTTTGGTAGTGAATATATTGGCTTGTGAATATATGTATTCTTCATATCTTGGCTGTGAGAATTTTCACCAGGTGTTGTAAATTTTTCATCATGATGTAATAGTGGTGCTGTTGCATGGGCTACTGACATAAGTAGAAGGGTGTTTTTCATGTACTTGTGTCGTTACAGGAGGGTTCTGCCCCAACTCGCACGTGAGGTACTCACCTCGGATCCACCACACTTTTTTTTTTTTTTTTTTAAATAACATTTCGTATTTTAGTATAATTGACATTTTCTTTTGAGCTGGCAAAAGAACGGGTTGGCCCGGCCCGAGCCTGCTAGGTTTTTCCTCAAAACCGGGTCAACTCGAAAATAATGGAGCCCAACCATGAGCATAAACAAATTTTCGAGTTGAGCAGGCCGGAGTGCCGGGATCGGACCGAGCCGATTGATTTTTTATTTTATTTTTAATTTTGAACGGGCCAAGCCCTATCATAAAATTTCATTTGAATAATAGAATTTGGTTAATTGTGTTGTTTAAGTTTTGTTAACAAACTTAATTAACAAGTGCCTAGTCTATATAGTCTATACTATTATTAAAGAGGGAATTTTCAATTAATTGCAGATTGTTTTGAATGGTAATTTTGTAATAAAATGCTAATCAAATGGCCAATTAAATAATATCAAATGTGAACATAATAAATTCAAATTTTATTTTGTTTCTTAAACTCTATGTTTCCTATTGCTTTTTTGTGTTTGATTTTTCTATTTTATTTTCACGACATTTTTTATTAATGTTTAAATATTTATGATTAATAAAGATATGTGTAAACAAAAATCCAAAACAAAAAGTACTGGAATGTTTCGACGCAAAATACTCTTTGGGCCTGTTTGTTTGGCAGGATTCTACTCTGAGAAAGTAATGTGATTCCTAATTTTTAAATTTCTGTGTTCATTTAATTTTTTATCCAATAGAGAAAGTAATAAGAATCCTGAAAACAAGGAAAGTAGCGTAATTTTCCATGATTCTTATTCCCTAGCTTTTTCTTAGGTATTTTTTTTTTCTAGTTGGATTCTTACATATATAGACATTTAATATTACTATCATTATTTTATTATTATTATTATTTGTTATCAATTAATAAAATCTTAATTTAATTTTTTAAATTATGGATCATACTTAATAATAATAATAATAATAATAATTGTTATTATTATTTTATTATTATTATTATTGCTATTATTATTATATTCTTGATTAATAATTTAATTAAGAATATCTTACTTTAATTACTAAGTCTATTAGTTAATTGAATTTAATTAATCAATAATCTTAATAATTTTTCTTGATATTTTCAAACACAAAATAAGTAATTTATCAGAAATCATATTCCCCAACAATATTATTTTTCTAATAAATAAATGGGCCCTTTAAGTATACTGTTTCATCTTTTATTTCTTTATAAACTTATTAACATATATCATAGTTATATTTATTATTTTAATGCATATGGACATCCAATATCCATATACTAGTAATGGCGGCGTTATAGAACTTTCACTCAGTTTCTACCGTTAGATCTTCTATAATTCCATTACTCCCCCATCCCATAATATTAATTATCTATTCCTTTTTGAGACGTGTCAAAATATAGTCTACTTTCTTAATTTAAAATATTTTAAAACTTTCTTATATTAACATATATTTATTATGTGAGATGAGACATATACATGAAATTTCTAATGAAATAAAGGATTCAAACTTATATTTTGTTCTTATTTTATTTTTATATATATTTAATACTTAGTTAAATGAAAGAATACTTTGTTAAGTAGAACATGGTGAGGATATGTACCTAAATAGTGTTGGTAAGTGAGGTAGCATTGTCTTGTCTCCTTCTTATATACTGTCTATATCTGTTCTCACACCACCACACACCCTTCAAAATCCACACACTTTTCACCTTTTAACACACACACACATCCTACCATGCAGTAAGTGCTACTTGATTACTTGATTATCTCTCTATTTTCATGTGATGTATGTGTTTTCTTGATTATATACTCATTGTTGCAGAGATTCAGAAGCCTGAAGAAAGCTTTTGTTGAATGCTTCCATGGCTTCATCATCACCACCTTCTTCTTCTCCTCTTCTCCACAGCCCTAAATCCAAACGTGGCGCACGAATCATTTCCGACTTCCATGGCTGCTCTCAGCCGTCATGCATCTCATTCAAAGAGGTACAAATTACTGAACTTTGACCAAATTCTGGTTGCGCTAATTCTGCTGTATTTAATTGTAAACTCAGAACCCTAATTCTCTCTCTCCCTCTCTCTCTCTCTCTAAAAGGTGATTGTTGAGATCAAAATGCTGTACATAATAGCCTTCCCCATGATCATCACCGGCCTTTTAATCTACGGCAAGTCCTTGATCTCCATGCTCTTCCTCGGCAAGCTCGGAAAGGACGCTCTCGCGGGCGGCTCTATAGCCATCGCCATCGCCAACATCTCCGGCTACTCCGTCATCTACGGCCTCGCCCTCGGCATGGAGCCCATCTCCTCCCAAGCCTTCGGAGCCAAGCAATGGCCCCTCCTCTCCCAAACCCTCCAACGCACACTCCTCCTCCTCTCACTCGCATGCATCCCCATCTCAATCCTATGGCTTAACATCCAACCTTTTCTCCTCTTCTTCAACCAAGACTCTTCCATCTCCGCCGTCGCCGCCGCCTATCTCGCCTTTTCCCTCCCCACCCTCCTCTTCCAATCCCTCATCAACTCCCTCAAGATTTACCTCAGAGCTCAGAACATCATTTTCCCTATCATGTCTAGCGCCGCCATCGCCCTCGCCATCCACGCCCCCACCGCCTACCTCCTCGTCGCCCACCTCCGCCTCGGTGTCCCTGGCGTCGCGCTGGCATCAGCCGTCGCTGACCTGGCTCAGTTGACAGCTCTATTGTTTCATATAGACAACCTCTCTTCTCTTGGCGGCGGTAACGCAGCCGCGCCCCCCCAAGAGTGGCGGGCGGTTCTCAAGCTAGCGCTGCCAAGCTGCGTCGCCGTCTGCCTCGAGTGGTGGTGGTACGAGATCATTATCCTCCTCGCCGGCATCCTCCCGGACGCCGCCGAGGCTGTCGCCTGTATGGGAATACTCATGCAGGCAACCTCCCTCGCCTACGTCTTCCCGTCCGCGCTCGGCCTCGCGGTGTCCACCCGCGTCGGGAACGAGCTGGGCGCCGGCCACCCGGGCCGGGCGAGGGGGGCCTCACTGGTGGCGGTCGCTTGCGCAGCCGCTACCAGCTTGGTGGCCTCGTCGTCCATGCTAGCCTTAGCTAACGCGTGGGGTCGGGCATTCACGGACGACGAGGCTGTCGTTACCCTGACGGCGGCACTCATGCCGGTGGTGGGGCTGTGTGAGCTGGGAAACTGCCCGCAAACCACCGGATGTGGGGTACTGAGGGGCAGCGCGAGGCTTTCCCTCATCGCCCATATAAACTTGGGGTCATTTTATGGGGTTGGATTGCCGCTGGCGATATGGATGGGCTTTGTGTTGGAAATGGGCCTATTGGGCTTATGGTTGGGCCTTCTGGGGGCCCAAATCGTGTGCGCGGTGCTCATGGTTTGGATGTTGAGCACCACTAATTGGGTGGTTGAGGCCCATAGGGCGAGGCAGTTGATAGGGATGGAATTTGAAGAACAACAACACCATCAAGGTTTGGCATCAATCAAGACGTTTTCTTGATCCTTCTCTCATCGATTTCTCTCTCTAGTGTGCTTGTATTTGTTCCTTTTTTCTTCTTCTTTCTCCCTTTGTGAATAAATAAATTAATTTTATATAAATGCTGAGACTTTGTACTACAATTCTGAATTACGTTTGTGCTCTGTCTAAATATTAGGTAAATATTTGATTAGTGCAGAAAGTGTTCCACCAAAAGTAAATAGTGAGTTAAGACGGTGGGTCGTTTGGAATCCCTTATTTGAAAGTTATGTGGGCATATAAGTATATTTTCCCATCACAAAGTTGAATTCAAAAGGGCAAAAGATGCCATGTGAATAGTTGCATGTTTCTCATTTGCTACTTGCAAATGGATTCTTGTACCACTACAACAACATCTTTATTCAAATTAGATCATGCATAAGCATTACCAGATATACTCCCTAGCTACAATTGAATCATTATTAAGATAATATTCTTGATCATTTGAAAGCGACGACGGCGGAGGAATTGGGCTGTTGAAGGCGTCGCTCCGCCCCTTTGATGCCGCTGCCGAATGATAAGCGATGGCTTCTCTAGCTACTTGAGACCCGTACCGTGCTGAAGTCCAGTGCAAGCCTAAAATATTTCCTCGTATCCATGTATTATATTAAGCTCAATTCAAAATTGCCAAATTCAAAATAATTCAAATAATATTTATGTTAGAGAATTGTGCGACGATATGAAAAAATCAGACTGAATACCTCAATATTTTGGCTTTACCTTTATGCGTTGAAGTCTCGCATGGCACAATTTATATGAACATTGATATTTTGGATCATTATCAAATTTTAGATCCACCCCTATATGCACACAAGATGACTCGAACCTAATGATTAAAGAGGAAGTGTCTTACTAATCAAACTATGCCTAATATTCAAATTAAATAGCAAAAGAGTGTAAAAATAATGTTGAATTTGGCATTTAACAGCTGTGGTATCTCAAATTAATAATTGGGATATGAAGATGGAATTTGATTCTGTAATAGTCGGCCTAAGCATTTTCATATATATATATATATAGGGATAATTAACTAATACGATCACTTTTCTAAGTGGCAAAAATGCACACTAGGATTCTCCTAGTATTTATTAGGAGCATTTTGCATTGTGGATACAACATATGGTTCTATCTATATTACATACATATATGTTCAAGTACATTCATAAATACAAAAATAGTGTGATATATATTGGAGATTTAATCTAAGAATTACAACATTTTCCATTTTATTTTAGGGATACTAGCATGCAAACACGAATTTTGGACGTTTTCTGAAATTGCACACGATTTTTTTTTTCAAAACATAAAAATGCGAATTTTCTGACTTTGAACACAAAATTAAATTATCCAACAAAATTGAATCTGACTTGGCAAAGTTAAAATCGAGTCGGAGATCAAAACGACGTCATTTTGATTGCTAAGTCGATTTTAACTTTGCCAACTCAAATTCAATTTTGAAAATAATTTAATTTCGTGTGCAAAATCAGACAAATTGAAAACTTGCGTGTTTGTGTTCAGAAAAAAAAGTCAGTACAATTTCAAAAAAAGTTCAAAATTCGTGTATTTACAGGCTAATATCCCTTTATTTTATTTTCCAAACTTGGACCGATGCACTTGCAATGAACAGTTCCAAACTATATAAATAATTAAATGAATTTCAAAATATAAATGCAACACTAAACTGCAAAATGTGTTTAAAAAAGATAAAATAGATACTCACCTATCTTCGTAATAATACAAGTACACCGGTCCCTTAGGTGCAGATCGCATTTTAGTAATTGACCACGTGATTAATGGCCTAAGTAATTACTTTTTTCTAATTAAAGTTATTCTCTAAAATGTGCATTAATAAATTATTATCTTTACAACTTTAAAGTTTCCATTTTTCAAGGGTCATATTTATAAGAAATAATTTTCTGGTCTAAACACACCATATATCAATATGAGTTGGTGTGTCTCATGGAATACCAGTTTTAATGTGCACCTAAATATGAGTCCACTATAATTCCACTTGTCAAAGAACTATTAATTAGACATACCAACTCACATTACCACATAGTATATCTCGACCATAATTTTTTTTCCATATATATATATATATATGAAAAGATTGTGGATTAGGATTACCAATCACTTAAAAGGTCCCCCAAACATAATGCTTCCTACAATTACAAAATTTATATTTTTGTGAGAGTAGAGAGAGACGTGTTGTAGGAAGAAACGAAAGCTTTGAACGTATTAAAAATTATATTCAATTTTTTATCATTTTATTTCGCTCTCTCAATTTTTTAGTTCTGAATCCGCCACTGTTAATTCCGATAGCTAACTTTAACATGATGGCCTAAACAATACCATTAGAATGCCAGAAAATAGAAAAGAATAATTGAGTGCCAGAAAATAAAGATGAATGGATGATGATAGTGAAGATGCATTGCCTAATTAAAAAGAAAAAACTAGTGATTGTGAGTCCAAAGTATAAATTCCCGATGGCCCAACCCCGACTTAAAATAGCACAAAAACGCATTAGATTTCGATTCCATCTTTTCTTGACCTATTTAAGTGGTTCTTATCATATTCAACTAACCATTGCTACCATATACATATCCTCTCTCTCTCTCTCTCTCTCTCTAAAATCAATATCCCGGCGGGTCGATGGCGATAACAGGCGGCGACACCGCGCGCAGCGTGCCGAGCGGCGGCAAGTACCAGATGACGGTGGAGGAGTTCAAGAGCTGGCTGATGAGATTCGACGCCGACCGAGACGGCCGGATCAGCCAGAAGGAGCTCCGGCAGGCCATCCGCAACTGCGGCGGCTGGTTCAGCGGTTGGAAAAGCAGCCGCGGCCTCGGCGAAGCCGACGTCGACGGCAGCGGCTATATTGATGAGCAAGAGATCGATTCGCTCTTGGATTTTGCTGAGACTAATATGGGATTCAAGTTTTATTATTGAGTGTGTGTATATATATATAATATATATTTATATTTATATATATATGCATGCTTGAAAATAATATATATATATATTCTAGTGTCGGATTAATTAGGTTGTGTGCTGTGTTTCAGTTTTAAATAAATTTGGTTAGTTTGTGCATGAAGAGTGCATAGGTTGTCTGTCTACTAGTTTTCATCTTCTATCCTCGTATTATTCATGCACATTATGTATACCTGATGTAACTGTAATTCGAGGTAATTATTTTATCAGAAACTTAATAATACTTCAAACCTTTAAAAGAAAAAGGATCAATAACGGTTTCCTATTCATCTCATGGTGATTCGATACGACCTATTGGTTGGAGGGAAAACGTTTTACCAACTAAGTTGAGCTTCGTCGTCTCGACCTTGTCTCAATATGTGTGTAAGTTTACATTTTTTGCAATTTTATCATGATGTCAATTTGATGAATTAACTTAGAGGGTGTGAAAATTGATAGATTAATGTAGGTTCTATAGCTTGAGTCAATTTTCAAAAGTAAGGGTCCTAATTAATTTGGAAAGATTGGAAAAAAATTGGAATAAATAGAAAAAATTGGAATAAAATTGACCCAATTGATAAAAGCTAGAGATATTATTAATAAAATTTAAAGATTGGGATAAAATTGATAAAATCACTAAAAATCGAGATTGATTCAATCATTAAAGTGAAAATAATATATAACTGAAAACCGTAGCAAATTAATTACTATCTGAAGAGTGTTTAAGTAAACTAATTAAAGTATACAACACATCACTCTGTGTAATACCAAAATAAAATCCTACAAAAGGAGAAGCAGAAAACCTCAAAGCATCTCATTTTCCTTTACACTCGCTAATCTCGCATTCTCCCTATCCTGCTTAAAGGTCCAATACAGAGGACTGTAAAACAAGCTGCACAAACCGAAGGGGACTACCATCATCGACAGAAGCCCTCTTGACAACGCCATAGCCTCCCTCGTCGAGCCTAAGACAGGGTCCACGGACTTAGAATCATACCCGTATATCTTCTCTGCGAGGATTCCGACAATGGGAGCAGCAAATGACGAGAATGACACCTCAAAAGCACGGTCGAATGCATAGATCATGGTACGGTGTTTGGGAGGGACGACCTCAGCAAACATCGGGCCGTTGGTGGCTGTGGCACACCAGCTGATGGTAAGGCCCATCAGGAAGAGCGTGGTGGCATATGTGTAGTAACTGCTCACTTCTTGGGGAATAACTCTGAGAAGGAAGAGAGAGAAGGGGATGCCCATGAAAGAACTGAACTGAGCACACATGATCCTCCCAGAGTAAGGGTATGCACGAGACATTCTATCTGCTATTACTCCACCGGAAAACGACCCTAGTGCACATCCAGCAGCGAACAGACCAACCAAGGTTGCTGCGCTGTTGTGGTCGAAACCTGCAGCTCGGTAGAGTTAGATTCCAGTGGAGTGAGTGAAACTTATCGATCAACAAGTGAGCTCCATATCGGTTCCCATTCCATAGAACAAATTTACATTTTCTATAGGGTCAATGTCATATATTGTAGGGTATTATAGCCCAAACTTTGATTTCATGCCCGAATTTAAGAATATTACAAAATGTACTTATCTCCATTGTTCACTTAATAGCCCGAGTCACAATTTTCGAACAATAAGAGAGTTTTTGTTGGTTTTTCAGCATTTAAAAAGGCATTTCAAGTTGTTTGTAGAAATATCATTGGTTTTGATGTTTGTTTCTTGAAGACATATCAGCTTAAGTTGATCAAACCTTTTGACTTGGTCTAGTAAGTGTACAACTGAGATAATTACATGCTATATTTGTAATATTTTTAAGTTCGGGCTAAAAAGTCACCATGGGATCAAAGTTCAGACTATAATTAAGAATAACCCTATTATTGTAACTTGTAAGGCTCTCATTTGAACCCTTTATTACTCTAGAAACTCATAGTAAAAATCAGATTGTGGTGTCAAAGAGAAACATACCAATTAGTTCCAACCACAAGGTGATGAAAACAATTGCTGTCCAAGGGACCGAACCAACAAGACCTTGTAATACAATGAATTGAAAGGTTGGAACTTTCATTATGGTTTTCATGGCTGACCAGGACTCCAACCATACTGTTGTCGAACTTGTAGTTCGACTTTCCATCAAACTCTCCCTGAAACAACATATCAATGAATTACCAAGAAGGAAAAAACTTGACAAGGTTGGAATCGTATTTTAACTGTCCATCCAAGTAAAAACCTTCTTCTGTTATATCATACCTCGCTGATGAGATGCCTAATTTCTACTGAACAACCGATGCAAACATACCTATCAGACATCCCGTGTGTGTCATATGTGCTGATATTTCTCTTTGGGTCTACAACGAGTCGATAGACGAGGAATGCAATTAAACAACTCAATGCTCCCATTATCATGAAGGCGCATCGCCATCCAGGTATGCCCCATAAATCATGACCAGCCATAACAGTGGCAATAGCTCCACCTCCTATGCCACCTACTGTGCCAACTAGATTCAGAAAGCCAAATCCAGTGCCTCTTATACCATCCATATAGCTATCCGC